>VWZP01007456.1:3442832-3574749 GCA_013396995.1 Dicaeum eximium | reverse complement strand
GGCGAGCCCGGGGGGGAGCGGGGGCCAGCGGAGGAGGGACGGCGGGTGGCTGGCCGGAGGATGGAGGGAGGGAGGGAGGGACGGGAGCCGGGGGAGCCGCGCCCGGGCGGGTGCGAACTGCGCCAAGCGGCGGCCGTTGGTGCAGCGCGTGCACGCCCGCGCGCGCTCCCGCTGGCGGCGGGGGCGCGCCCGGCCCGGGGCGCCACGTGACCTTGGAGCGGCGCCGGGTAGGAGCGGGCGGAGGGAAGGAGGCGCGTGCGCGTGCGCGGGCACGGCGGGCGCGGCCCCGGCAGCACGTACCGCGCCCGGAGCCGGGATCCCGCCCGGATCGGCCGCGCAGCCCTCTCGGGAGCCGCTGTTCACAGCCCCGGTGTGAGCCGGGCTCAGGATTAGCTCCTCGTGACAGCGGGGCGGAAAAGACGCGCTGCCTTCACCGTGTTTGACACTTCATACCGCTGTCACTGCGTCCTTCTGAAAGTTACCGGCCCACCCGCAGCAGGAGGGAAAATATTTCTCTTCGTATATATATATACACGTATCTCTATAAATACAGACGTATAATGTCACATATGTATTATGTCATAGTCTCTATATATCTATATATCTGTATCTATATATATATGTCTATATATCGTGGTCTCAAGCTGTGCCAGAGGAGGTTTCAGATGGACATCAGAGGGATTTTTTCACAGGAGGGGTGGTTAGACATCGGAATGGGACGCCCAGGGAGGTGGTAGAGTCACCATGCCCAGAGGTGTTTAAGGGAGGACTGGATGGAGGCACTCAGTGCCAGCCATGGGCTGGTTGACACGATGATGTTCGGTTGAAAGTTGTACTCGATGATCTCGGGGGTCTTTTCCAGCATAATTAACTCAGTGATTCGGTTATATATATATATATATATAGTAATGAAAGTGTAGAATTGCCAAATCAGAACGTGTCCAGCAGGCTGTGTGTGCATTTCAGGACAGCAGCTTCCTTTGCCCATTGCTTTTATGATTCACACCACTGCTTGCTGAGGTTGGTTTGGTGGTGTGTTATTATTTACCTGAGTCACGCTATTGCCCAGAGGCCCCAGATGATACCGTGACATAATTCGTACTAAACTGTGGTAACTCACTTCAAACAACTTGCACCATAAAAAGGGGAAAAGAAAAGGAGAAGCAGCATAATTGGAAATACAATTTGGGCTTCAAAAATGTGAGTTGTGTGTTTTATCACTACCCATGTTGCTTCTTTATTTTATTGTACTTCCATTCATATACCAACTACTTTTTCATCCACCAGTCTCTTGAAAAAAGTTTTGTTGAAAGCTGGCCTTGCCCCACTTGATGTTAAAGCCATTTTAGGTTTTCACATAGGTTTCCTGTAGTTGTCACATAGTGAGAAATCAAGTTGGTTGGCAGAGTATTCAGGGCTGCATGCATAAAAAGACATGCTAGCATGCAAAGTAACATATAGACAAAATTTTTTGTGATAATCCATGTATCTCTCAAAAGAAGCTTGACAATCTTTTTTTACCAGTCCTACGAAGAGATAAGATCTGTTTATACATCTGTGCCTCCTGGGACAAGCTGCCTAAAAGATTATAACCAGTGAGTTTGCTTATTTCTAGATAATATATTTAAATCCTTTTGAGCATGGAACTAAAACAAATCTATCCCTGCATAACATGCAGGCAGGGTTTTCAAGGAAAGTGGTTCATGGAAGAAGGCACAGCCACAGAATTACATGGATAGGGTGACTACATTATGGATATGTAAAAAGGAAGGTCAGATTTCATGCCTGCCCATTTCGATGATGTTATTGTCATGTCAGGAATTCTGAGTCAATCTTGGAACACTTTCCAGGACTCAGGATACATGGAAGCAACAAAGAGTAATGGAGCAATTTGCCACCCTTCAGTGCAACCATTTTTCAGCTGCAGCAGCTTTCTGAAGAGGCCTCCTGTTTGAGTATAAGGTTGCAATAGTAATTACCTAGGCACATTAGCATAACATCTGTTGCAAACACACAGTCTGCAGATCCTTTTCCTGCTTTGCTGAGTTCCTTATTTGGCATCTTAGTCTCACAGTTTGTGAAGGTAACCTCTTCAGCAATTGCTCTAACAGAGTAATTTTCATTTGTGTTTCTCTGATCTTATCTTTGCTGGTCATAACAAGAAGTTATTGTTTTAGTGCATGGGATTCCCCTTTTCAACACCAGGCAGCCCTGTTCTCAGGGAGATCAGAGGTGGGGGCTAAATCTGTCATATGTCCTCAAATATTGACATTAAGCTAAATCCTATTATAAAATAAGCCAGAAAAATCTTTACTTGAAAAGCTGAGGATCATGTCTGGCAGCAGCAGTGTGTGAGAAAGGTAGCCTGCTTAGGGCTACCTGCACGTGAGGCAGAAAAAGAGCTGACATTAGTGATGAGATGTTGCTTTGTCATTTTGCCTGTTTCTGCGCATACAACACTCAGAAAGAAACCACTGTCTGGAGCAGTCCCACACCCACCATCACCCCTGCTCATACTACAGCACACAGGATTATATCTTTATTTATTATATCTTACCCTGAAACCTTTGAGAATCCTTATCTCTGCCTCTTAGTCACTACCAATACATGTCCCTCAGGAGCATTTTCCATAGCATCTCTCAGATCAGAATGACAGGATGTTATGATTTATTTAAGTTTAGTCTATTTTTTTATTTCCATTTAAGAGTCAGAAAAAAAAAAAAAAAGGAAAAGGAGGGAAGTTAATAGCAAGGATTCAGGGCTGTAAGGAACAGTACCCTGACCAAAATTTTTAAGCACATCAACAGTCACAAAAGTTGATGGACTTGTGTGTAGAGTTAACATATTTGGTTAAGCCAGCACACTCAGATCAAGTCTCATATAAGCAATATTTCTCCATTCTTTGTCAACCATTAGCAAGTGTTTCACAAACCATTTACTGATAATAGATAGAATAGGATTTCAGGCCTCCTGTTAGGAAGTTCCTTGTCCTTGCCAAAATCACAGCCTAATTAAGCAGGGGGCTTTATTCTGGTCCCATTAGGATGAGCGATGAAACGGTAATTGAGACAACTGTGTCAAATTCGATGGTAGAAGGCTAGGCTGGGAAAGAAGGAAGGAAAGGTGTTTCATTTGAAAATTTGCAGAAGGAGATTGCAGGAAAGAGCTCTGGCATAATGAAATGGGAAGTGAGGCAAGGGCAAAAGTCAGCAGAAGATTGCACCCAAATCTGGGGCCTTCCTTCCTGTCCATCAGCCCCTTATTGTCCCTCTCACAATACCTTTATCTCTAGAAGCCCTTGTAAAATGGAGTTTTTTCTAACGCTTTTCTCTTCACAGCTTTTGTGGCTCTTTTCCCTGGACAACATTTTGCTTCAATTCTTATAACTTAATGTCCTTTTAGCAAGATCAAAACACACAAACAAACAAAAAACTGTGGGGAAAGACTTGTTGCGGGTGTCTGTCCCCTATAAGTGCAGATTAAATGGGATGTCATTTATGCATTTACCTTATAGTTGTTGTTCAAGGTCAAAGGGCAGAAGTGCACTCTATGCTAGTTTAAGGATGATCTCAGTTTACAACTAGCTGCTTCAAAGATTATGGCTTAATGTATTACCAAATTATGTCTGGCAGTCTCAGAGCACAGACAGATCTTTCTCAATAATTGGCTAACAAATCCAGAAGAATTCAAGGACAGGTGGAATCACAGTGACTTTACTGCAGTGGAAGTCAAAGCCTATTTTTCTCATCCTTTTTCATCTTCAAAATTGTCCTTTGTGGTTTTAGAAGGTGACTGGGTCATGTAGCTTATTGCAACACTTTCCCTTGTTCTTAAATACAATTATTATTACATGAGAACATGAATTTCTAGAAGACTTATAAATTTGAATATAAAGAGTAATATGTGCTGAAAGGGAACATGTGAGTGAGAAATAAGAAAATAAAGAGAAGTGCACTTCAGATAAACATTGCATCCAGTGCCTGAGTTTAAATACAGTCAGATGATTCCCTGTGTTTGATAGTAGATCCTGTTGCTGCAGAAATCATTTGCATTCTATCGTTATGCAACGCACAGAGACTGAAACAATTTTTTCATACTTATAATGGAGAATAGAATATAAATAATACATTCAAAATGCAAAAAAGAAATTATTCAACCACAGTAACATAATAAGCTTTAGTATACTCAACAATTCTGTTAATATTAATTTTGAACGTTTTGTTATATATTTGTGAACCACTACAGCTGAAATAATCAAAATAAAAAGGGAGGGTAATCTTTGATATGTTTATCTCATTACTGTGCATAACTACACTATTCTTCTGGGTAGCAAATGTATTCCTGTAGAACAATACTGATGTGACTGCATTTCCAGCTTTATGAGGAACCATCCAGATTTAACAAAAAAGTCCCCAAACTCTGGTGCATTTTAGTTTAAAATTTTAAAGCTATTTCCAGTAGGTTTTAATTGAAATATCAGGAAAATAGTGATTTTTCTTGCATCAAAAAGCTACGACCTGATTCTGCTACAATGACACAAAAGAGAGATCTGCTATTGGCTTCATGGTGAGAAAAATGGGTTTTGTAATCTGAGATTTGGGACATTTTTAGAACATTCTTCTGAGATCGAGCTTGATTTCTATTAAAGCTAATGCAAAAGACCCCTGTGGCATTTTGCAGGAATTGGATCAGGCTCTCAGTGGTACAGTCTGTTCTATATATAACTTACTCACTGCCTTTGGAGTCTGTGGCAGACAGGCTCCCAGCCCGAAGGAGCTCTGAGAGGTGATGGATCTTTACAGATGTAAGGCAGTTTGAAATAATTGCCATGGCAAGGGAGAGTTGTGTGAAACAACCTGCAGCTTTGTACTGCTCTGGAAGGGCCACTCTCTAACTCGGACAGAGTGCTAGAATTGCACATCTCTAGGTATTTATCATTTTCTGTAATAATTGCACGAGAAATTACATGCATTGGGGTGTCCTGCCATGGAAATGCTCCTTACTGCATTTTTCTGTGGGACCTGTGCTTGTGTTCTTCACTGCTGGGCTACAATACATAGATTTAGAAAAAGATGTGACGGAGAACTGAGTCAAGCTCGATGTCAAACAGTACCTAAGTGTAGTTGGATAATTTTAGTTGTAGTCTGCATTTTAGTTTCTCCCAACACCATTTTGTGTAGAAGTCAGTATTTTGATTTCTACAGTTTTTTCTTTCTTGAATCCTACGTCCTTCTGTCACTCACTGTGGACCATCCAAGTTATTTAAACCCTTTATATTGTTTAGAGAAACATTATTACTCTACTTGAGTACATATAAATGTTCTATCCAGTATTTCATCCAGCCAGAAAATTTCTGTTGGTTTTAAAAAGAGTTGAATAGAATCCTATTGGAATTCTACTAGAAGGAAATTAACTTCTTCTCATCTGGGATATCAGCATCTTGACTTCTGTGCATTTACATGCTGTTGGACTGTTTGCTTTCTTATGCTAACAGTTCCATAAGGATGGATTATAAACTGGTATTTCTTGTGTTTTCAGTATTTCTACATTAGTAATAGATCCAGCACCTGGAAATACCAGTGGAATTCAGTGACCTTTCATCAATAATCCATCTGTAAAAAGACAATACAATATGCTTGAGCCTTCTTAGAGTTGAAAACAATATGACTATTTTCCTAGTAATTAAAATCTTGTATTTTAATTTCTTATGTTTTATAAATTCTGGTCACTTTAAATTTGAACTCAGCTTGTATAGCAACAAAATAAATTCTGACCTTTATTTTAATTGGTTTGTTTTTCAGCTTGAACTCTGGTTCTTCCATGGTATCTAAGCATTTGCAAATGAGTCATATTTTCCTACATCTTCAGTACATAAACATGTGAATGAACACAGTAATGAGTGTGAATGAGCACAGCAATGATTTAATGCAGAGATTCTTGCCTTGCATTTATTCCTTACTTACATGACCATGAAGCTACACTCTCCTATAAGAAACCAGTGGATATGATGACAGTGAGTGGAAGAAGGGATAGCATTGGGCTCAGCCACTGAGAAAGAAGAGTAGTCAGTTTGTTAGAAATCTGAGTGCTGTGGCAAAAAATGTGGAGGAAAATGAGCAGCTTACACTTCATGGGTTAATGCTATATCCACAGTAACTCATGAAGGCTTTAAGGGAATTCATGAAGTGGAGAGGACTGGAAAGCAGTCATGTGAGTCTTGGTGATAAGGAATGGCCACATGTGGTCCTGAGCTACCTGAGGAAAAAGGTTTGGATGAAAGAAACTTGGATCAAAAGAAAATTACTTATGCACCCCTGCATCCATAGAAGATGGTTCTGTTTCTGGAGATCTTCCACTGTGGCCAAACTGGTCATGGGGAAAAGTAGAGCCCACATGGCATGAAGAGGACTGTATGTATCATTTCCTTTAAAAAGCAAGCAGCATCTGCCTCAAGCTGTCATGGCCTATAAATATTGATTAACACATCTGTGTAACTGGTACCAACATTCCCTTACACTGTAGTAAATATGTCAGTTCTGGACAGGATTTGCTCTAATGAACTCTGCTTATAATGGACATTTTTTAGTAATTAAATTCACATTGACAGTACATGTATCATTATTCAGATACTTAGAAATTCCTACAGTGCAGTTATCTGGTACTGAGACACAAGTGTCTATCTACTATGAATTTAAATAAAGTTAGGAAATGTTACAAATGTTACACAAAAAAAAATTAACAAACTTCTGTGTTAAAGTATTATGGTTAAGATACCACTCATGAAATCTCAGGTTTAACTTATTATCCTGTTTGTGACAGGATCACATTCTTCATTGAAGTTCAGTGGGGTTTACCCAAGGCTGCTTTTTCTGGTGGTTTCTTTCCCTGCCTATCCAAGCTTTCTGTGGATTGAGGAACCTTTTCTGCTACTCCTGCCTTTCCAGCAGTCTTCTTTGCTGCTTGCTGGTTGCTTTTTGTATCCTTTTCTGTTTCCACGGGGCGTATTTCATTTGGATCAGGTGTCTCTTCTGTAGCAGTAATTTCTTCTACGTGTGGCTTAATAAAATCTGATTTAGGAGAAGTAATAAAATTTCTGAGTAATCCTAAGTAACAATAGTTACTGTGCTCAGCAACATTTCTTTCACATTGGTTATGACCATGTCATGTTCTTTTCCTCTTTCCCTGCCCATATAAAGAGATTCAGTATCACACATAACATTACTACTTCTTATGGAACCAAAACCAAGCCCAAGTCTTTATGGTCTCTAATTAAAATTCATAAGAGGTAAATAGTGGAAAACATTTACAGGTACAGAAATAATTGTTTCCCGCTTAAGCCACCTAATTTACAGGATTTTACAGAAAAGTTTACCATATCAGTAAGGCAAGAGAGGCAGGAAATGCTGTAAAATATTTGTTCTTGCCTTAGGAGCAAAAAAGTGGGGGGGAATAAAAGTATAAAAGATTCTGTCAGAAATTATATAACATGTATACACCCTGTATACAAAAAAAAAAAAAAAAAACTTAGGCAAAAATACGTAAAATAAGTGTTCTGATATTGTCAGAATTTAAGACTGATTTGGAGCTAAAATGCTCTATATGAGAGAGATGTAATTGTGAAGAATAAATCATTGTCCAAATAGCAATTCTATAGTTAGAGTCCAAAAGAATAGTAAAATAATATACAAGTAATACATGAGAATACCGAATCAGCAGAGAGCTTTTAATTTTCTCCCCTTCCTCTAAATGAGACAAAAAATGGTCACTTATAACTCCAACTTTACCATTCAATATGGACATAAAACTAGGAGAGAATAATTGATTAATCTCAAGTAGTGGCTAAACAGTCAGAGTTTTCTGAAATACTTAGGCATTTAGGGTCCCTGAATCAGCAAGGCCTTATTTTTGGTGAAATATCAAACATCTAGCTGCTGAAATGAGTCTCACTTTGGAAAATAATACCATCTGTGTATGTATACATTCTTACAAAGTCTTTCCTCTGCATTCAGAAATTTAGTGGTTTTTATTATGACTTAAAAAACTTCCATCAGCCAGGTTAGTCAAGGTGACAACTTGCAGTGGAAGTAGAAAAGGTGGTTTAAAAATATTTATTTAAGTCTCTTTCACTTGGGCCTAACCTAGTAATTCATACTTTGCATCTGTTACTGATTAAGAGCATATGTACTGTAAACTTTATTGATTTGGACCTATAAAATATTGATTGGCACACATAATTAACTCCATAACAATTTAACAATTTAACAACTTAATTTTTTCATTGGAATAGAAGAGTCTAACAGTGAAAGTGCTCTTACCTTTCTTTCCCCCTTCCTTCTGTTTGCTTGCTGTCACTGCTTTTTTCTTTTTAGATACAGTTTTATTATTTTGATTGTGTCCTTGGACTGTGTCAGTCTGCCCTGACACAGGCATCACAATCACCTGAAGCAAAGCAAGAACAGAACGTGCACAAGCGAGACACGTGGATGCATCACAAATTCAGCCCAAAACCACCATGACTGAATCCCTGGAAGCAACACCTTTTGAAGCAACTTATTACTCTAACTTTCAGGGACACATACATCTGCCGAAGCAAAGCAAAGCAGAATCCAGCCCTGTTACCTGGGAGGTGACCCACTTGTATTCCCTGGCTGTTCTGCCAAAAGGAAGGAGGCAGGAGGACAGATTTTCGAAAATAAAGTAGTAGAAATAAACTGTTGTCAAAATGCATTAACTTTTAAAAATAATACTGAGTAATAAACATCAGTTATTGCAAAGAGCAGGTCATATTCTTGTTGGCACTCTGGAGGATGGAAGAGCTGTGACTGTTATTTGTACGTTGTGTGTCATGGGACAAAGATGGAGTGACCTGCATATCATCCTTGAATTGGCTTCACGTCCTACTAAGCAAAATTATAACATAATTTTGCATTAGTCCTTTAAACTCAGGAAGCTTGCTCAATCTCGAATTACAGATCTTGTCATGATTATATTTTGATATATAAAAATTAAGCCTTGTTACTTTGTCTGTTTTACTCAGCTGCTGTGACTAGATAATCTAAGCTTTTTTTGGTAACAGATATTGATTAATTAAAGCATGTAATTATACACACATTAAAAATGAAATAATGTCATCAATTTTGATGCCTGAGTGTTAAATATTTTAGGAGATAAGGCTATGTGAACATATTCACTGTTTATGTGAAACACCAAAACCACATTTTTTTTGCATAATTTCGTGTTAAAAATACCTGTGATGTGAAATCTGTTCTGGAAAAAAAAAGAGATTTATACCAGATAAACTTTACATGTTCCTTGAAACTGGTGATACTATTAGTCCAGGCACATGCACTAAAGGTAGGCACATGCTAACGTGTTTCAGTAGTTCATAAAACTGATCCAAATATGGATTATTTTTGTAAGATTAGGATAATAATCGCTAGCCCTTTATAGAAGCTGATTTTAAAAAAAGATATTGCTAAAATTGGCATTTTCACCATTGGTAACTGTATTGAATCTATTTTTACCTGAAACATTAATAATTCCTTCATGCTTCCACTTCTCCTTTAACACTAGCTGACAGTAAACCTCACATGGCAAGGGTTTAATTGTTCAACACTTAGTAGTGGCATCCTCACAAAAATGCCAGTATTGCACCAAAGTGAGTGCCTGGGACTGCAGCACTGTTTCTGCAGTCACCGTAGCTAGAAAAGACAAGAGAGAGTACATGAAAGGTGCACACAGATCATGTGCACCTTAGACTGAAAAGATATATGTCAGTTCTTTAGATTTTGATGTGAAGAACTGTGCTGTTGTGAGAGTAGTAATGAAAACATTTATTGGCATGGGACATTGCTCTCCTAAGTAGCAATTGGGCTGGCTACTGCTTCTAATCCTATCCTATACATATAGGATCACATGTATGTATCATACATATGTCCAGCAGGTTCTGTTGCTTTTCCTCAGCTGATATGATCAGTGGCATTGTAAAACAGCAGACACGAAGTTTTTAATCTATGTTAAGTGCATTCAAAGATCGGGACAAATGTTTTTTTTCTCTGAAACATTTTTGTGTAACAAAAAACCACTTTTTTTTTTTTTGGTGGTGTTACAGTGAAGATTCTTTTTGTAGCTTTAAAAGATGTTTATAAAATATGTTATTTCTGAATCTCCAGTATTAAGTTTGGATGAAATTAACTGACTTTTCTATCTACCAAAATACTTACATATCACCCTTAAATCACAGTTCATGCCCAGGTGCATTGAAAAGCATAGGACTACTCCTGTGACAGGATTTGCAAAAATACCTTGTTGACTTAAGATGTGAAGCAGCGAAGGTCTGGCCAGAGAGGTGTGAAGAGATGCCATTGTGGTTTTGTTGCAAAGGGGGAAGTGAAGATTAACAGGGATCTAAAGGGAAGCTGGAGGTAATTACAGTGGTGAAAGCATTAAGACACTAAGATACTGTGCACAACTACAAGCTGTGACTAATAAATCAAGACACAGTGAAACAAGCTTGTGATGGAAGGAAAGAAGTGAATTCAGTTTATTTGTGAACATAGAGCAGAGTTCATACACTTTTACAGACACACACACACACACACACACACACATTATTATCCTGGCCTCCTAAGCCTTATTTTCATTTATGTTACAGTACTGTTGCCCTGTTTGGGCAGATTAAACAATATTTAGGGCTGCAAATGACTCCCATATGAAGGCCTCACTAAATTAACACAGCAATACAAAGGGGCCTTAACACAGACAAAAAACAGCAATCATTTCTCTGTGATCTAACACATTCTGTTTATGCTGCTTTACCAAAGCTGGAACAAATCCCAGCTGCTGCTCAAATACATCCCGATCATTTTTGATATTTCCATCTACCTCATTAGTTGCTTCCACTGAAACAATTCTTGACCCTTTCCTTCCAGATGCTCCAGGAAGAGGGTGAAATAGCAGGCATGTGTTTACAGACAGCATGCACTTGGCCTTGCTTAAAATGCTACAGTTAGTTTCTGTGAAGTTAGCATTAAGAAAACATTTAGGAAAGGCCCTGTTTTCCCTGGCATAAATAAGTGTATTAGAAGCAAATGTGAAGTGAATGGAAAAATCCAAGGCTGCCTGCTAAAGCAGAAAGCCATTTACACACATGGATTGTATCAGCCTAACATCCAAAATCTCCTCTGTACTTCGGTCTTCTAGACTTAAATTCATGCTTTCATTTTGTCCTACTGCTTTTTCTCTTGCTCAGACTCCCTCTCCTCCTCAGGTATGTACACACTTACAGTGACGTCGCTGGTCTCTGTACCATACTTGTTCTTCACCACAATGCTGTATTTCCCAGAGTCTTGTGTGGACACAGTAGAAATGGAAAAGCTGACATTTTTTCCAGATTCAAACTTCAGGATGCAATTGGCATCTGATACAAATGATTTTTCGTTCTTCAGCCATGAGACCTCTGGGGTGGGATCTCCCCAGACAGTGCAAGAAAGATTAAGTGCCTACAGAAAAGGTACAAAGGAATTATGAGTCAGTAAATATTTGCTGTGGTTTTTGATGCCTGACTCTCCAAATATTCCAACTTCCCATTTAGCTTCCTGCTTTTAGAAAAGGGATGCATACCATCATCAGTAATCAATAATTTATGTCACTCTTCTCTATCATAAAGGAAAAGAAGGAACTCAATTCAAAAATGCCATTAAAACCTTTCAATATTTTATGGACCTTCTTCTCCAGTCTCATAATCATTAGTAGAAGTTTCTCCATGCGTACTTTTTAATATAAAATTGGATATTATCTGCATTTGTGTGTTAGACCTGAAATGAGATTTTAATGAACTGTCAGATGGTTCTGTTCATGTTAAGCTCACTACATATATATATATATATATATAATCTCCAATAAGTAAAGAAAGTGTGCCTGGTTTTTTAGATAACTAAGAACAAAGTGACCCTGGAATATTTTGTTTAATTTGGGATCCTTTTAAACTACGCCCTGACAGCTCTTCTAACAGACTTGAAGTGGTTTATGCACTTCCATAAAACTATTTTTAACTGAAATCAAGACAGGCTTTACTCATTCTTTAGTGTTCATGTAAGTGTTTCCCTTTGATGTTAGCACTGTTCCCAAGGGCTGAATTCAGTCCCATCAGCCTGTAGGAAGTATCTTCACTGTTAGAGAACCATCTTGTTGGAGAGGTCACTGGCAGCTTCTTGTACCTTCAGCAGGCTGGTGATTCTCTTGGGCACACTTCATACAGGCCTCCTTTTTTTCTTGTCAGCTAATACATTTTTTTGGGAGATATTGATACATGTAAATGATCCCCTCCTCCAGTCACGGTGCCATGGCAGTCTTCTCAAAAATATTTGCAAAAGTGAGTATCACATAGAGAGTCAAATGTGACAAAAGTTCACATGATAGTTCAGTGGTACACAGGCCTGTCTCTGGAGCTTTATTTATATGTAAGTATTGGATAGTACACTGGTCTAAATTTAAAATGTCATTTAAAGGGGAATCTAACTGGACTGGAAATTGGAGAACTTTTACTGCCAAGAAAATGGTCTTTAGTGCTTCGTTAGGAATGAACTAAATGATAAATAAGGAGTAGACAAGATTTCACTTGACTGGAATCAAGTATCTCTTCCAACCTTCCTTCCAACTCACTGCTTCTTATCTGGTAGTGTGATAGTGGAAGATGGGATAGAAGAGAGATGTCTGGAAGGCTGCTGAAATGAATGGACAGAAAAATTGATACCTCTATAAAAGTGAAAGGTGTTGATATCTCTGAGAACAAAATAAAAATCCCCACGTGCCCAACCTAAGGACCAAAATGAGAGTAAAAGGGAAGGGGAAGTCTTTCCTCTTTCAGCAACATGTAATTCTTGGTACAGAAGGAGGGCAGATTACAAGTGAGAGGTGGTTATGGCATGGTAGAAATGGGCTCTATCTGATTTCCTGCAGCTGGTGACCACATGAGGCTGTTGACTCCTTTCTCTCATAGCCCACTGGTGTGAATGTGGTTTTGATTGCCACATCAGTCCATCTTTTTGAAAAACAAGTGAGAAACGAGGTTTTACGCTTCCCCCTCTTCCTCATCACTCTGGATACAAACATGGCCTCAGCCTTAGCCAGGCAATGCATATGGACCCCTTCAGGTGCTCAACATTTCATTCTTGTCTTCTGATTCTCAGGCAAGCAAGAGCTCAACACCAAGTGGCTCCAGCTGCCACTCCACCTCAGTGCTAATGAGCTGCTGTCCATGCCCACACAGCTGCTTAGTGGCATCATTCAAAGCTGGGATGTTTGAAGTGGTGTCATACTCCATAATTCAAAGAGATTCAAGTAGCAGTGATGATTCTTTTCTTCTTCTAAATCATTCCTTAAAATAGCTACATTTTCCTTAACCTTGCATCACTAGCTCCTGTTTGATATGAGTGACTCTATGTTCTTCACTCTTTCTATTTATTTTCCAGCTACTAATGTGCAGAGATGTGTCTTATAATTCACTGTGTAGATGGTGAGATCTTGGTTTTCTGGAAGGTAATTCCATAGCCAAGGAGAAATGATTGTTCACTGTGACTGCACCTGTCTGTTTCGGATTTCTGTTCTTTGGGCATGTCTTTGCTCATGTATATATTTATTACTCACTGAAACCCTTGATTATAATACTGTGTTCAACCTGATATCATTATGGCAAAAAAAGTGTGCCCTATACTCCTGGGCCCAGGGCACGGAGGAATGTCCACTTGAAGCAACCAGCAGCTGCAATTCCAGACCCTTTGTGCCCCTCACTACCTCTTCTGCAATTTTTTACTGCAGATTATCATAAGTAGGGTAGTACAGGTGGCAGAGAGAAATGTGTCATTGTATTTCAAGAATTGCCATTCTTCTTTCATATTAGCAGTGTTTCAGTTGTGGATGGTTTGGTGAGTGGATTGAAGCAGCTCAGTTAAGGAGATCTGCTCCCTTCCTCCAGCCTATCTGTGAGGATCTACACCCCTGGCAGAAGGGTAGAATAGTGAGTTGGTGGGAAGGAGGATGTTGCATATCGCTTCTATGTCTGAAAGTGCCTGTCAGAATCCTAAGCCTCTTCACTCCTTTACAGGCCTTCATTAAAACAGCCACTTAGGTTAAGTTGGCCGGCTGGACACAAAACTTATGCTGGCATTCTCTAGGTCAGGTCAGATTCCTCCTAATGTGAACTGACACTTAGCCTTTTCCAATTATACCACACTGCTGAGGAGCATTTATGTCTATCAGTGGAAGCCTCTTAGGCCATCTGGAATGCTATTTGATTAACACTCAGTAAACACTGGTTCATTCCTTCTCACCCATACCCTTCAGCTCACATGTAAAAAGCTAATAAGTGGCATCACAGTCACAATGTTTAGTTTAAATTCAAGATATGCATGTACTTGGAAGTTCAGTCTCGGGAACCAATCTGTTCATATAAGTCTGTGGTTATGGTGGCACTAGAATTCACAATCAAAGCTTGCCAGACCTCTCTACCTCATTTGGTGTTTTACAAAATCCTGAATGGTTGTGCAATTTGCATGAGTTACACAACAGAGCATTCTCCTCTCTCCAGCATATATGCAAACAACAGACAGATGAGCCAACACCACCCAAACCAGCTCTGTTTTCCCTGATCACTCTCTGTCCTACTCAAAACGATCCTCTACTGAATCAAGAAATGTAAGGTCAGGGATATTTGTCTCGAGTTCTGGGAGTATTTCAGCCATGTATTCAAACGTTACAAATGTCCTTGCTGTCAAGGACAACATGTGTTTGGGTAAGATTTTGCAACTCATTTTTTACAAACCCATTTTATAAACACTACAGATTTTGCATCAGTGAACTCATACACAATTTCATATCAACTCTCTTTTGGGTGAAAGCTTAAATCGTTTACACCCAAGTTTACACCCTGCCAAAGAATTATGAGAATCTCGCCTCCAAGCACTGATTAGTTGAGAATCTGCTAATTCATTCTGTTCCTGTGTGTCTTCTATCTACAGTTACAATGCTCACACGGGTGCTTCTTACTTCACAGCATTTCTCAAACTGCTAAATCTGTTGAAGAATTTTATTTTGTAATGTCAACATACTTGATTTTCCCAGAACTGCTGCACTCTGCTATCTTATTGGCTATCTCTTATCTACCAGAATAAGACTTTAGATTAACTCTTCTGCTGAGCTTATAATCAAATTCTTTTAACCCAGCTGACCTACTGACAGATAAAGCCAGAAATACCAGAGAGCTGCTGTACTGTAGTTGTCACATCACAGGTTTTCAGTGACATTCACATGCCCTATTTCACTGTTCACACACACTGTGAAGAGGAACTGGCTTGTGGCAGAGCAGCAGGAAGAGAAGAACAGGCACTTATTGGTCTCAGTACTATTAAACAGCAACTTGTAGAAGCAGTATGCTGGGAAAAGGTTGTGAGACCGAGAACTCACTTTCTGGGTCATCTGTTCTGTGCTCAAGCATCCATGTTCCTCTGGGAGTGCCTTACTTTATCTTTCAGCTAAACTCTCCTAATATAATCCAGTGTAACACCAGTGATTTATTTTGATTTCCTTCTGCTTTACCCTGATGAAATAGAGAATATTTTCTCCTATTGGCTGGATGAGAATTGAGTTATTGTGGTTTACTAGTTTTACACCATTTAAAAGCCATCCTCTACAAGTGTGATTACCATGATACACTGCAAGGAAGTTAACTGCAGAAGGCCTAGAATGACTGGCTCCCATGTGAAAAAAAGAGTTAAACTTTCCTGATGCCCTGTTACAAAAAAAAAAAAAAAAAAAATCTAACTGTGAAACCTGTGCATGAATTTTTAAAGAGCTGGTTATATAAGAAGTTTTAGTCCCAACTCACATTGTCATCTCACTTTTATCTAATTCTTAAGAAAAGACACTGCCCTGAATACATAAACCCATCTGTGCAAGTCCATTGAATTATGTACAGAAGGCAGGGGATGAATAAATAATGTAGCAGATTTTAAAGATGGCATCTTGGAAAAAAAAAAAAAAAAAAAAAGGGGAATGTTTTCCCATCACTGAAAGGCATTCAAGCTGTTGGGATGTTGTGTAAAGCTTCAGTTAACTCACTGTACCTTGCCCTCCTGGATGGTGACAACATCGGGCAAACCTCCAAGTACCCGTGCACGATCTGTAAATAAAGAAAATTCATTTTCTTTAGTGTCTCAAAATCAACTGTGTGCCAGATTGTTTCTCTTCTAGTTCTTTCCTTTTGTCTTATTTATGTACAACTTGTCTCTGATATCTGTGCTAGTAGAGAACTATCCAGCATTTTTAGCACACCATTTGGACTTTAAAAAATGTTGAATTCACAGCAAAAGATGTGTTAATAGTTGGTGTCAATTACTTACAGAGAGTAACATGTACACATGCAGTGTCCTGCAGACTTTGACAGCAATTCAGTTTTAATTCAGAGTGCACAAAAAAAGATTTACATTTTTGAGATCTGGTGCTCAAAATTTTTGCTGTAGTAAACTAAAAACGTTGGGTGTCCAAAGGGAAATGAATGACACCTGGTAAAGTGCTGGAGATTGGCTTTTAATCTAGATACAAAGGCAGACTTCAGCCTCAGTGGCAGCTATGAAGTTCCACCACTTGTGTGTCTCTGTGTGTAAATGAGACTGATACCTGATTGATCTAAACTCAAGAGTCCCATAGAATCTTAGACAAATACAAGTAAGCCAATCACATGCAGGCTTTAGTGCACTTATCCTGGAATATGGATTTGGTTCGTTACATGTCAGGGTGGAGCCTGGCAGAGGAAGGAAATGACTGTACAGAATGTTCCCCTTGAGTGTGTTCTGTGAAAGATGTGCTCTGGAGCACAGAGATAACAGCCTTAGGAGACCAGGAAAGGGACTGTGCTGTGACAGTTAACATGCCAGCACCCTACAGATAGTCCAGGGTCAGAAATTAAAGGTCAGGGCCATCACTGACCCCTTTGCGCTGTCTCAGCCAGGACTTGTGGGGGTTACTGTTCATATCCAAGCCCTGCTCTATCTCTCTATGCATTTTTCTCAAATGCCACTTCTGCCCTCATTTTTATGCAGGTCTGAAAGTCATTTGCAGTAGAACAATTAATTTTTTCCATGGCTTCTTCTGTAAGTAGGGAGGATAATGAGTTTAATAATTCAAGTTGAAGGCTAATAACTTTCTCCTTAAGTAGTTAATACATACTTCTGTTTTAGTTGCTCTGTTGGAATTTACATACAGGCAAAAGTCTGAGGAGATTCTAAGCAATTCAAAAGCTACTGTTGCTTTCTTACTCATTTCTGTAAGCAATGCAGAGCCATTTGACATTTTAGAGCATTCAGAACTAGCCAAATTATTTTTTCCGTCTTTGAAAACAAAGAGACTTCTGTGCAGAGAACATGCATGAGAGATCCCAGCAATAAAGTTGTTTTTTTTTAGAGAAGGCTAACTGATATTGTCAACAGGAGCTTTGATGAGAAAAATCAACATAACCCATAAGAGTAATATGATTAGCTGCAAAGTGCACCAATGTTAAATCAACAAAGGGTCACTTCTCCTTGGTGTAAGGACAAACCGATTTTAGGATGAGCACATGCATATACAGAAGCCTACATGCCCTGTCTTTCCCAACACACAACCTTTCTGGAGAGGAAGAAAAGCTTCATAAACAGTTTCTTGCAACCATTGTCAAAGAAGGCCTACTTACTTTTCTCTGCAATCGCAGCTTGCCTGGAGTTGAAAGAAACAAAAGTCCAATTTCAGTTAAGGTTTACTTAGAGTGATTGAAAAACAGATTATCTTTTTAACTGCTTTTAATCCATTAAGGAAAATCTCTCTCATTGCTTGGCAATAAAGCTTTTTCTTTGCTACCTGACTGTTATATAAGAATTGCACCAAAGAAGTCACATGCAAAACTCCTACAGGCTTCTGTATGACTATGACTTGTTTCATAAGATACAGTTATCTCCAGCACAAAACAAACAAATACTGTTACTATTTTATGGCTGCCATTACTGTATTTAGATGACATAATACTTACTTTAGTCTCTGGAACTCAGCAAAGGCTTCATCAAATGCTTTGTAAAGAGGAAAAAAGTAGGTTTAGAGATAAATCATCACACAAGTTTAAATTTAAAATTAATAAATAAAGTGTAGGTGTAATAAATTTAAAATGTAAAATTTAAAATGCACGCATATGTATTGTACAAACTCTAAAATGCTGAATGGTTCAACTGATAAAGGCCATCTGGTATATGGCAGCTATTATATATACATGTGAATGCATAAACACACTTTTTTCTTCCAGAAGTCAGGCTTTAACAGGGCAAGAGAGTAGTAGGCTGAAGTAATTTCACAAAAGAGAGGAAGAAATGCATAATACATCAGCTAAATGAGAGATAATGGCTGTTACCTCCAAACTTTTTATATTATACGTCCCTATCTAAAATTATACTGAGCATGCGCTCCCTATATGTATTTTTATTTATAGATTATGTAGGTGTATCCAAGTGAAGTTCTCCTATATTCTTCCTGCTGTCCCAGTGAAGCACACTGGGTCATCTTGCGCACACTCACGTCAGAGACCACTGATTTATGGAATACAAGAGATATGATTTTCCAAGGATTTTTCACATGTGCTTGAAGGATCATACTGATGGCTAAGAGCAAAGCAAACAAGAGATTGTTGTCTCCTTTGTAAATTCAGGCTAAGTTGCCATCATGGGGGAGGTCAACCTCTCCTGCTTTGAAAGGGAAGAAGAAATGTCTTTTCCTAGAAAGTGGATATAGAGTACAGAAGGAGCAGCATGGAGGTGATTAAAATGTTATCACCCTTACAGAGGGCTTGCAAACAAAAAGTGAAGCTTTAGGGATGGGAACAGCTGGGAATGGAAAGAGCAGTCTGGAAGGAATTAATCTGTTCTCTGGGATCTGAGAGGTCTCTCAGAGTAAAAGCTTCCAACAGTCAATCCAAATTGTTCCCCTAACAGTCTTTTCTCATGCTGATGAGAGGTCTTGGCATCTCTGAAGAATAAGGAGTTTTATTACACCTCTCAAAGAAATATGGTAGAAAAGTATCAGAACAAACTCGTCCCTCACTTCCTCCTTCAAATATTCTTTGGAAGAGAGTGAGATAGAAGGCATTCAGTGCTACAACTCATATTTAAAAGTGCCAATCAATGCCAGCAATACAAGGGGTTTTGTAAAATAGCTCAGAAACTGGGCTGGCATCTCAGTAGGCAGACTGTAAGTGGGCATTTGGAACAGGAAAAAGCAGTTTGTATTTTATTACTTGAGAGCATAGGCTGGGGAAAACAAATGGCATGGGTTGGGGAGAACAAATCACAGAATCACAGAGTAAGCTGAATTGGAAGGAACCCACAAGGATCATCAAGTCCAACTCCCAATCCCGCACAGCACTATCCCCAGGAGTTAAATTGTGTGCCCGAGAGTATTGCCCAAAAATGCTTCTTAACTCTGTCAGGCTTGGCTGACACAGTCCCTACAAAAAATGCCAGACTGGTGGGTGCACACACAGACCCCACAGGGTGCCAGGTCTGTAGCAAGATCCTGCTGTAGATGCTCCCATGCTAGTACAGCACACATAGCAATGGTGTTAGCAGAGGGAATGTCCTACCTTGTCCAGAAAGATCCACGGTCTTCTTGTGCGTTGTGTTGCCATCAAAGAGTTCCATTATGTATCTGCCTTTGTCCTGTGGAGTTGGCTCATTGATCTGCAACCAGATCTGCTCCCCGGTGACACCAGTCCTCATTCGGTCTGTGATCTTGATCTGGGTGTCACTGAAAGTACAAAACAATGTTACCTTTTCGTTTCACTGGAGTATAAAGAGGGTTTGCTCATGTTGAGTCACTGAGCACATCTGGAGTTACTAAGTGATTTCCAAGATGCTGTGGTATGCCACCATATTCTGAAACCTTTGAAGACAAATCCTAGCTAGAGTTGTGAGCCAGCTGGGCAGAATTGGTGTGACAGATTTTCCCTTTTCGAGGTCCACCTAACCTCAGAGCTTGCAGAAAAATTATGCATCTCAGTTTACAACCTGAGCCATAGAAAAGCTGTACAAGTCTAAAAGCCAGATCTCAGAGGGGTAGCCCAGGCATCCACAAATGTTGCTGTTCTCTTTTTAGCATAGGTTTATTTCTGCTTGGGCAAAACAAAAGTATACAGGGCTGTATCTACAAAAAACCCCACTTTTGTCAGAAATGGTGTTTGCCCAGTTGGAATGATTTCTGATGCTCTGCTAGGTTTGGAATTTAAACACACTTTGACATAATCCTATCTTCTTCCATTAAAAAACCNCCCAGAATACTTCATATTCTCTTGCACTTCTTTGAAATACTTGGGACTTTGGATGATACCAGGTCAAAACTGGTGCCAAGAAACAAGAAGGACTCAACTTGCTTTCAGTTCTCTGACAGGGTGCTGGTTAACATCAGTGTCAATAATTACAGTAAGCCTGGTACAGCACATCCTGGGTATTCTGTGCCTCATTTACATGAGTTTTATTGACAGATCAGTAATTCAGATTCCATCACACAGACTAACTATTACCATGTCCACAGGAAGTGAAACAGCAAGAACAGTAATAATGGATTTGAAGTGATCTNCCACCTAACCTCAGAGCTTGCAGAAAAATTATGCATCTCAGTTTACAACCTGAGCCATAGAAAAGCTGTACAAGTCTAAAAGCCAGATCTCAGAGGGGTAGCCCAGGCATCCACAAATGTTGCTGTTCTCTTTTTAGCATAGGTTTATTTCTGCTTGGGCAAAACAAAAGTATACAGGGCTGTATCTACAAAAAACCCCACTTTTGTCAGAAATGGTGTTTGCCCAGTTGGAATGATTTCTGATGCTCTGCTAGGTTTGGAATTTAAACACACTTTGACATAATCCTATCTTCTTCCATTAAAAAACCAGAAAAGAAAACAAAAACCAAAAAACCCAACACCCTGCTCCCTCATCCCCTAAAATCAATTTCTTAGCTTCCTAGCTAAGCAGTTAATTTCCCTGGATGAGGCAAAAGATATTTGTCAAATAAGCTACTCATTTCCTTGTTATCTTTAAACTGATAACTTTGAATGCACTGGAGGGGAAAAAAATTTTTTTCTAGATTAATTTGACATGGTTCAAGATGANTCTAAGGTCTAAGATCTAAGATCTTCTCTTATTTACTTCTCTGGGTTTTCCAGTGCAAGCTGTTTGTGCTGGCTGAGAACTCAAAGCTGTCTCATAGATTTGGATGTGCAACTCCCATTAATTTTATGGGGAGCTGGGCATTCAAATTCTTTTTTAAAATCTCAGTTCTTCTGTCTGTCTCGGTTACATTTGTAGTGCTTGCAGGAGGGGCTGTCTGGGTTTTACTGCTCCGGGCACATGATGGAATTTGCTTTGCCTCCTAAAAATGAAGCCATGCATTAAGAGGATATGTCAGCTTGTCCCAGTTCCACTGAATTGTGGCTTCTAGACAAGCAGACCTCCAGGGCAGGTATCTCTGAACCTGTGGTGCTGGCCTCTTTTGAAGCCTGACAGTCTCTCGGGTTATATTTGCATCATTCTTTAAAACTGAGTCAGGGAAAGATGCAGCTCCCACTGGGCAGGTGGGAAGGGCTCTGACCCAGCACGATCCTGCTGGCATCCTGTGGCATGGGACTGTCTTTCATGAGAGAAACAGCAGGAGGGCCTGGAACCACCACACCTGACTCCCTGCGAATGTAATTGACTGAAATAAAACTTGTATGAGATAAAGACTCATGAGATATCCAGGTCCTTTCCGAATCTATGAAGCCAAAATTGCACTGGGTTTTGCAAAGCTCTTGTGTACTTACTTGTGCACCCAGCCTACTCTCAAATCTTCCACATAATAAGTAACATAGGAGTACAGTCTGATACCCTCAGCTGTGCTCTGGATTTTCAGGTCTGTTGCAGATAAAGCTGAAAGAAGAGCACATGGTTTTATGCAGCCATACAGCCGTTCATTGAGTGCCACAATGAGTCATTCATTCGAAAAAAGAATTAAGTGCTTACCAATCCTTCTGCATACTTCATTCATCAGATCTGCAAAAGCTGTGGAAATAAAATCCAGAGACTAAGACTCTGTGTCTGCAGTTCAAGCACAGTCAACACCCGGACAAGTGCTAGCTCTGAAATATTCTCCCCAGAAGGTTTGAAAAACCAGTCTTTGAAAAAGCTACCTTTTCAAGCATATTAGAAATCTGAGTAATGCAGAAATGTAGCCTGTTATTTTACAGTCTCCAGACTTTATTTAAATGCAGCTTTGATGAATACTGCTGCAGCTGAACAAGACTATGTTATACTATTTTTTTTTTAATAAATGACACTATTTAGCTGGAATGCTAACCCATCTATATACATTCTAAAGGATAGGAGTAAAATGTTAAAAATATAGTAATCACAGTAAGTGGACAGGCCTGTAAGTAATTGACAAAATAGAATAAAAATATTTTTAATGGATGGCCCCTTGAGGAAATCTGTTATCATTTTGCTTAGTGTTTATGCTCCCAAAATTTATACAGAATCCAGATGCAATAAGCGGTATTCAAATGTTATTTGAACTGAAAAAAATCCCAGTTTTTCTGATCAGATAGTCTTGTATGCATGAGGAACAAAGCCACAGGAAGGCAACATGTGCAGATGCCTGTATTACCCTGAACTCCCTTCAGCCAGGCTGGTGTGGTGACCACAGCCAGACTCTGACCTGTGTCCTTGAGCTTCAGCTCGCTGGAGTCCTTTCCTCTGTCGTCCTTCAGTATGACTTCATATGTGCCAGCATCTTTCTTAGAAAACTGCAATATTGTAACAATAAAGCCAGTTTTCAGAACAGGTACTGTAGAAAAATCTAGATTTTACTTGTGAACCCAGCTGATATCCCGTCCCTGTCCCCAGGCATGACCTGATGCCTGAGGCTGCCCCCGTGCCCCCCATCTGCCCTGCTCCTGGCTGGGGTGGTGGGATGGAGGTCCTGGCACGCAGGACCTTTGGCAGGATGTCCTGGTATGCAGGACCTTGTCCTACCCCAAATCTGCTGCAAGGCTGGGTGCGAACCAGACTCCTCTGGTGACTCTGGAAACCTGAGTGACAAGCACTTTCCAAATGCTATTCAGAATGGCAATGTGGTCTCAATCTGTTGCTAAATTGACATGCAAAGGAAGTGACAAGCTTATTATCTCTTCTGTCATCATTTCCTGAAAATCTGAACAAGCAGTTACAGACAGACATTTGCTTTAGCAAAAACACAGACGCCTCGTGAGCTTTTCCATTTTTAAAACCCACTTCCTTTTTCAATTGTTCTGCTGGAGTACCAGATTAGATCATATAATTCATCTGAACATTAATTTCAGCTGAGGGCTAATGAAGACAGTCACTCACCTCTGATATCAGCAGAGTACACACGCCATCCTTAAAGTCATGTTCTTCATCTACCATTATCTCCCTGTCATCTTTGTACCACACAATGTGTGTTTCCTTCTTAATATTAGCCACCTAAAATGGATGAAAACCACATTGCAATTATTCACTTCATCTGAGCAGGGGAGCTCGGTGTTGTGGCTTGGGTTAGCTTGTTCCACGCGTTAGCATGTTCAGGTCTCTCACAGAACAACAGCAAGCTTTACAGCCTGATTGCAGTGAGTTACTGCAGGCCTCCATTTTAAAATTAGAGAGGCAAGAGGGATGCAAACAGAGAGAAAAGAAACCAGGGAATAAGTTGATCCTGCCCATGGAATTTCTAAATGCATAAACAGGCCCAAAATGATTTAGTCCCTGGGTTTACAAAGACTTGTCATTCCTTTTCAGGTGCCTTTCTGTGAGTATGTGGCTGATAGATCTGAAGAAAGAAATTCAAGCTATTTTCCAACATATTTATTACATGCAATGAGCTGTCTCCTCAGCAGGATTAACCTTCAGAGGCTCTGTCACTGTCCAAGTGCAGCTGGGAGTACAAGAGCAAAGGGCATGTCTATAGTCCCTTTCCAGCCACCTAGGTAGTGGTAGGCCAGTGTGGTGTACTCTGAATATTGTACTCAGGGTTTTCCTTGCCCCTTACCTTACATTTCAACATCACATTACACTCATCAGTAACTTCCCATCCCAGTTTATCCACGAAATGAGGACCTGTTTGAAATAACAGGTATATTTTTAAAGGTCACATCAATGGTATTCATGATGCAAAATGAAAGACAGATGTGTTTTACTTGACAAGAATACTGTTATATTTTAATGTGGTTTTATTTTTCCTATTTCTGCTTCAGAAGTAACCACGTAACACAACAAAACCCATGTATTTCAAATTAACATATATAACTATAAACAAACTCTTAACAGACTAACAAATATGTGATACTTAAAAATATTCATATTATCACCTTGTTTCCTGTGCCACTCTTTTCTCTGGAAATCTGCTTCATCCCGTAGCTTCTTGAATACTAGGAATTAAAACCAGTAAGAAATACAAAGTTAAACTTCATTTAGTGCCATTTGTACAGTGCTGAATGTCACTGTAACAGTCTAACTCTGTCCCTTGGATGTTGGTGAGGAGCTGGCCATAGGATCAGGTTTTCAGTGGACATTCCAGAGTGTCAGAAGCTGATTATGGCTAACTCAACTTCCCTAGCAGTTTGCAGTCATCAGGAGTTTAACGTGTCCTGTCTGATGATGTGCAATCCCCAATCATACAGCTCCTGGTAGGAAGGCAAATGAGAGGCAGCAGAGTCAGTAGCTGCTTGAGCTCTAACAGGTGCAGCTACTTGCTCCCAGCTGAATGGGCTTTTTATATGGGAAATTTTCATTCCACACAGAGGAAAGCAAACTATGACATGCTGCAGTATAATTCCCCTTCCTCCCATCACTTAAAAAATTTCAGTTCACACACATGCCCTCTCCTATAGGAGGCAGGCAAAACTGTGACATGAAAAAACTGGAACGTCTATTGGTGTTGAAAACAGTGAAAAATGAAGATGACAACTGAGGTAACTTTGGCATGATTTTCCCAGCCCACTGCATAAAACAGATTAGCCTACCATCACCAATGAGGACAAGACTAGATTGATTGGTTGCTTTTCCATCCTGCAGCTGGAACGTGTAAGTGCCTTCATCCTTTTCCTCAAGTTTATCCATAATCATTTCAACAAGGCCGGTGCTCTGGTCCACCTTCATTTTATATTTCTGCAGGAGTGGAAAGTAAAGCAACCATTAATACACATCAGAGACGGAAAGTGTTTGTGAAGTGTTACAAAGGTCTCTTTAGGAGAAATGTTGTTTTCTTTATTTGGATTCCCACTTTTTCGGGTTCCCATTTGCTCAGATCCCTACCCTATTCTAGACTCACTATCTCTAGCTCCAGCTCCAAATCTAAAGCCAAATAAATAAATCTGTTTATTTACTGATGCTCTATAAGCAGATAACATGCATGTTGCACAGTGAGTACTATGTTCTTTTTCATTAGAAAGGTTTAGATTTGCATCTCCTCAGAATAATACTTTCTTTGAGAGTGATTATACTATACAAGGTGGTGTCTTAGAATGCTCCATCTCTGCCTTCTCTCTGATATCAGTGTTGCAACAAAATCATGCCATGTCCTGTCTTTGAGGGGGTAACAAGTTCTCCAGCTGGAAACAACTACTTGGGAATTTTTCTGTGATATAATAAATTCCTTCAAACCACAAAGAGAGGTGAGAACAAGGGTATTCTAGGGCTATAGATGAAGGAGGTAGGAAGAGTCTGGGCAATTGCAGTGATTCCTTGAAGACCACAGTTAACAGAACACAGGGTATTCACAAAAGTGGCAGGAAGGCATATAACATCCCTTTATAAAATGCATCCAGTAGAATTCATCTGGAGCTTAGAACTATGGATAAAATCTTTCTAATCATGGTTTCTATGACATATGCTATTTCTCATGAAAATTAATCAGAGTGGAACACTAGTTGGAAGTATCCTGAAGATAGAGACACTAATCCTCATTGATACTCATGAAAATGCAAACACGTGTAAGCAGTGAAAAGCCTTACCTCTCCATTGAAAATCTCCTTATCATTAAATACAAAATTGGCCTTTGCGTTGCCTGACAGTTTTTCAGCTTGCAGCCAGAATCTCACTTCTCCTTTTTCCAAGATTTCCACTGCCAACTCAGAGGTAAGTGGGACAGCTGCAAAGAAGAAAGAAAGCAATGATGCATATTATTTTGCCTGTGCCCCAACAACTATTGTCTGCTACAACCTGAAAGCCACTTAATCCTTCCATACTCGAATACTGTATGCAAGGTAACTAGCTCATAACAGCTCTTCACATAGACAGAATGCCTCTCCACCCACATATACATGGAATGACAGATGAGATTTAGGCTTTTGATCCTTCAGTCACAAGGTCTGGCCAAACTAAAAGTGTTCAAGATTTGAGTTATGCTCTGTTCTAAAACAAGGCTATTTCAAATTCAAACTGCAAGTGTCTGTGCAGCATTATATGAGTCTGTATGCTGCAGACCCATGTTTAATGAGCTGTCTAATAATACTACTGTAAGACAGTGAACTGACTAGAGGGGAAAAAAACAAAACACAAAAAACTTCAAAGCACAAAGCCAGATCAGAAAGTCAGCTGCTGAGCTGTAGGTTGGGAGATTTTTGAAAACACTCTGATCCTCTGCTGAGTGGGACCTCCATCTCCAGAATTCACCAAATATCCCAACACATCCTCAGTCTCCCCAGTACATTTTGTTTTCTTATAAATAACCAAAAACCCCCCATATAAACCAATTCAGTGTGTCAACAGGGGAAAAAATGTTAAAATCGTGTACTATACCATAGGTAACTCTTTTTTAGTTAGCTCCTGTTAGTAACAGTCCTCAGCTTGCTTTCACTTTAACTTTTCTTTAAGACACCGTAATCAGCAACATTAAGCACGAGTGGTTAGACTCTGACATTGGGGCATGTTGCTCATCTCCCTGACTTCTGTCATGTTATCTGCCTTAGTGGATGTGCAGATTCTCAGTAAAAATCATACTCCCAGCATTACGTGTGCTGCTGTGTGTGAACTCTCCCCAGGCTCTACTTTCTCAGTGGTGTAAAGTCTGCGTTGGTGGGGTGTAGCATGGAACAGCTGAGGACAGGGCACAAACACAGGATGGTATAGCCTGGTGGCAGTGTAAAGACACCTCCCAGGGCAGGCTGCTTTCTTTAGCTCAGTGTATGCAGCAGGAGAGAGAGGACTGGGACCAAAGTCGTGTCTGATTTCTCTCATCCTGCAATTTGCACCATTCTAAATGACTGAAGTGCCTTCTAGAGCACAGCTGCCATCCCACCCCACCGCCAAACAGACTTAGGGGGTGAGGACCCCTCAGCCCTTCCTTTGCCACACTCACTCCTTCTCCCTCCCGTACCCCACACCCACGTGTGTGCTTTTAGTGCCTGAGTGGCACAGGCTCTGCCTCTGATAAAAGCAAAGCTCCTGGAGGTGAGGCAACAGTCACAGGGAAACAAAGAGAATTATGGAAAAGGCACGTGTTTAACCAGAGAGGGAGAAGCCTAGAGCCTGGAAGGACAGCATTGCCACAAGGGAATGGGGCAAAGACAACCCCATGGAAGTGTGTCCCTGCTGTGAGAATGGTCCATGTGAGCCTTCCTCACCCAGCACATCACTGTGTGTGTAAGAAACAGAAGGAATCTCAGAGCTTGCATAATTTCTTAGAACAAAGCAACTGAAATGCTACAGGAAGCAAGTGGGAGTGTGAATAGACATCAGGCTGCACTGCTTTTGTCTCACTGTCAGCTCTACAGAAATTTTAAACCCCCACTTGGCTTGCCTGTTAATAACTAAGAATATCTTAGTCTAACATGGAAGAGAGAAAAGTATCTCAGCAGCTGTTAAATAAATGGCTGAAAGGATACAAAAGGCTTCTTTTTTGGAGAAAAGTCTGGTCACTTCTCAGCCTAAAGGAACTGGACAAATTTGCCTTGTAGTCTGCCATGAGCAGAAGTCTTATTTAAAATATTTCCATAAGCACCAGTAGCTATTTTAGGCATTTTCCTGTGGTTTTACATCCTATTTGTATAGCATTACAAATTACTGGCAGCCCTTGAGAGGCAGTCCTCGGGAAGTTGCTAAATTGAGGAGTTGGAAGAGTTTCTTTGTACCTCATACCAGCACACTGTCGTACCCATACGTAGTTGTGTTCTGTAAAGCTGTTATTCAAGAAATCCATTTTCCCATGGAGTTACTGGCTGCATGTGTTTCTAAGCAGAACTTCCATTAATTGCTGCTCAGAAGTATAAACAGCTGAATCTCAACTCCTAGTTGTAATATATAATTTTCTTGAAGTATACACAAGAGCCCAGAGTGGCCAAAGCATATAAGACAGTTTCTTCCTTAAGGATACTTTCTGCAGTGATCTCCCTTTTCTGCCTGTGCCTTCTGGAAGCTCATGCACAGCTATGTCTGTGCTGTTACCTAATACAGTGCAAAAAAGATGATATGATCTGTGTCCTGAGGAGCTCATTTTGTGACATTGGTAGTGAACACAAAGTATGGGAGAATTCTCAGAAGGGAAGGGTCAGGGCAAGTAAGGTGATGCGACCCCAGCAAGGTTTTGTGATGACCGATTTTAGTGTGAAAATATAATTAGGAGAAGATAATTGGGAGGAGCAGGAGTAAACAAGGGTTTGTTTGGGCTGTCATTAAGCGATCAAAAGGTGATACAGTGTGTTGAGAAGAGTAGAGCTGATGAGAAAAAGACAAAGAAGGAAATGAGAGAGATGATGTAGGCAAAAAGACAGGCCATTTCTGTAGCCAAGGATTGGCTGGGCTGAGAGGTGCCATGTGGGCTGAGCTGGAAGAGGTGCCAGCAGAGCATGCACTAAGCTGAAGATTTTAAAATGCAGGCAAGAGTTTTAGTGCCTGGAATGAGAAAGAAGAGAATATGTGGAGGAAGATGTGACCAGGTTTACATCTCATCTTGCTGTATGCATTAAGATTCATTATGTAATCCAATATTATTTTTCCCCCATTTATTCAAGTAATATTCCAATAAAAAAACCCAAATGGTGCTACTACCAGGGTATCATAAATGTCTGTGGAATTGACCATCCCAAGAGCAGAAAGCATGTTCAAATTTTATCAAATGTTCCAGGAAAGAGGGATAGAATGAATTTCAGCAGGAAAATTCTGTACATATAGATAATTACAGCTGAATTTACTATACTTGCCAAATTTGTAAACCTTAAATTTAACTTATGTTAACTTCTGTTGGAGTAAAATTAGAGAATCCTTCAAATTCTGGTTTTCAAATCAGGTCAAGCATGCTGAATAAGTATTAAAGCCTGTTCTGCAGAAGAAGCAAAGCCAATATGATACTTATTTTCCAGCTGTTATACAGACTTATTACATAGACCGGTAGCCTGCAATAGTTTGGGAAGAACATCCGTAACATACAAATGTACTGAAAGAGGGAGAGAAAAAAAAGAATCTTAAATTTTTCAATCCAAACCCACTTTCATTTGAAATTAGTATAGTGACCTCATTACCTGATGGTGGCAGGAGCCTTATGACCATAGACTCATAGAATTGTTTGGGTTGGAAGAAACCTTCAAAGGTCATCTAGTCCAAGCCCCCAGGAGGGAGCAGGGACATCTTCAACTAGATCAGCCTGTGATACCCCATTGCATGCAAAGCTCTCCTGTACAGACATGATTGATTCACTTACTTGGGAATTGGCGTTCGTGGCTCAGAGCAAGCAGGCGTTTCATTTCTGCAAAACACATAAAAGAAGTAATATGAGGTGTATGCATGCCTTTTGCATCTGAGAGACAGCAGCAGGGAAAAACAGTGAAAGAAAACTAGGCATGCTTAGTAGGCACTGTGTCTACCTTCCTCATCAATTGTGTAGCTTGATGAAACTCCATCAGTGTCTGTAACAATACAAGAGTAAATTCCCAAATCATCTTCTCCAAGATCCTTAAAGGCAAGTTTTGACCTATAAGGGAAAAAAAAAGCATTGTGATGAAAAGGTGAAATCCATCTGAACTAAACCCCTCCTTTCTGTCTATATTACCAGATTTGAATAGCCCTGTGTTAGCTTTTGCTCTGACTGAACAGACAAATGTTTGTCTCTGTCAACTACAAATCAGAGTAAGTCCTACCATGTGTGGTACAAATGGTGATGGCACCAAAAGAAAAAAGGCATGTTGTCAAGTCTTTGTTGTCTATCCCTGGAAGGATACTGTAGATACAGGTCCACTCAAATTCCATATGGCAGCACCATGACTGTGGTGGGCCACCATTTCTTTCAGTATGGCTTCTATCACTAGGAGAGCACACAGGCCCTTCATGGGCTGAACCTGTGCATTCACCTTGTCTTCCTCTGGGAGAAGCCTGAAGAAACAGAGTGGGCTTGGAGACTTTATGTAAGTTACTAAATCAGGCCATGGTGATGCTGTCATAAGAAAGCCTTCCTTACTACAGCAGTTCCAAAGATTACAGCTGTGTTACAGGGCAAAAGCATTTTGTAAGAAGCCAGATAATTTTATTATCTGGAGATTTGAAATAATAGGCATAAGAATCATCATCATCATCATCATCATCATCATCATCATCATCATCATCATCATCATCATCATCATCTGCCCTGACTGACAGGGCACAGATTTTCTCTCCCTGTGCCTAAACATCACTAAAATGCCTACAGAGGAGGTTTGACTCATTCTGTGCAAGCTACAAATTCCAAATGGTCTGGGTATAGATTTACTGGAGAACAGCATTCTCAGGAAGTAACCATCAAGTAACAGAGGCAGTTTTAACTCTTCCTGGGGTCATACATTAAAAGGATGGATTTCTGTGACAGTCTGGATCTCTCAAATACAAGACTATTGTTCCCCCTGAGGGTCTTACTTTCCGCCTTTGGTATCGATGTTCAGTCGAGGGTCATCCTCAATTGGTTCATAATTCTTGGACCAAATGAACTTAGAGTCTGGAGACATCTGATCACATTCAAAGTTCAGGGAAATTACTCCATTGTCATCTACGTCAACCACCACTTCCTTGGTTCCTTAAAGAGCAGAACAAGGCAATTCCAGTTTCCCAGAGAAGTCAGCAAACAAATTTCTATAGATATCATTCAGAGAGTGGATTAAGCAGGTCCTTGCCATTTTTTGGAACACTCATCAATATCCTGGACTTTGATTTATAAGAGCAGTTATTTTTCTAATCCACAGGTTAAAACACATAATAAATTAATTGATTTACTTGTGTGAATCTAAGCATATATGAGACCTGCGATATTTGCTATGAAAAAGCCTGAAGGGGGTAAAAAAAAGCAAGACTCTAAACCCACTAAATATCTGAGCTATTAAATAGCAATATCTTCCATGGTAAGGAGTAGTTAGAGCTTTCATTATACAGCATGAATTTCCCATTCTCTAATAGGGTAAGTGCTATACAGGGAATAACATGCAAATGTGAGCATTTGAAGAGGTGAAGAAGAGGCAGCAGTCAAGTTGCCCCAGCAGCACACTTTTGTGACTGAGGCACATTTTTGGTGACACTGGCTTTGCTCAGGGAGGTTGGTTTAATTGCTGTGCTTGGCATCCAGCCCTGCTGCCATCTGCACCATTAATCCTGGGCCCACTAAGGGAGTGAATATTTGCAATTAGCTGCTTAAGTCACCTACCCAGTCTTGCCAGTGCCTTCTGTTGTTGAGCTGGATAGGGTGACCCAGTTTGTCCTTTAAAAGGCCTTGGGGGTGAATCCTGGGTCAGCAACCTGAAGGTGCCTCTATTCTGCTCTCTCACACCCCAGTGGAGCTGAGGGAATTTCATCTGGGATTTGGGCAACCCAGTGAGCCTGTCATCTGTGGCATTAATGTTCATTTCAACAACTTGTCTGAGAATGTCAGGGAGAGCGTGTGCACTGAGAGGGGCTGGAGAACATCCAGCCTTCTTTTCTGAGCAGCTCTGAGCTGGATCTCACATCTGAATAGGGCACTCATGCCCTATTACTTGGGCTAAGACAATTCTGGGCTGCCCAGAATACAAATGACACCATGACACACTTTCTCCACAAAGTATTGTACTTTAAAGACAAGAGCCTTATTCCTGACATTTAGATTGAATGCTTTATTTTCAGCATAATTCTTAGTGACCCTCAGGCATAGTAGGAGATTTCTGTTTCATTGTCCTAAAACTATACACGTCTTTTCCAGCACTGCGAGCAGCTCCTGTCATGACAATCTGTGTTCACACAGCTTTCTTAGTCTTCACACTTTGCCATAAGCATTTAATGAAAGATGAGATTAATACTCCCATTTTGGTACTGTTGTGTACTAGCCCTTGCAGTAGTGAAGCACATTAAGTACCAACATGTGATAAATGAAGTCTGAGACCTACAAATAATTTAATATGCAGCAGTATATTTGCAATTTCTTGTTATAATTTAATTTGTTACATGCAAAATTCATCACTTGAAATTTCATTAGTGTTTAGTTTCTTCTAGGTCATTAGCCCATGAATCTTTTGATGGCACTTTATGTGACATGGAAAGAATTACAGCCATAAGGTTGATTTGAACAATAGAATCTTTTACATTTGTTTAAGGCATTCTCATTATGGTAACAATGTATAGCATTTATTTCCAGAAGTGATGATGGAATTTACCTCTAATATTTATATGAGTAAAAAAAAAATTGTCTAAATTACTGACCATATTTGAAGACCTCACTCCACCTATCCTGCAAAGTGGAGCCAAAGAAACTGCCATAGTACTAGCAGTCTTAATTTCCCTCCTCTAGATAGCCTTGGTGGTTTCAATATATCATCCAGAGCTTCTCTTAGAATCACAGTAAGAAATAAAATACTTACATGTCATATCACATCTCCATTTATCTGAGCATTTTATTACATTGAAAGGAAAGAAAGAACATAAAGCAGACATCTTCGACACACTAGGGGTAATGGCATCTTGAATACAGCCAGTCAGAGAAGTTGGCTGGGACAGTTTCCTCAATTTCTGAGGTTCAGGCCCTTCTCAAGTAGCTGATGCAAGCTCATAATCTAATTTTGCTTTGTATCAAGTAATAAACAAGGACTAAGGGCAGCAATGCGGAAGAGTTGCAGTCTGCTCTTAGATTTTTCTTGTTTCCTGTGAGATCCACATATGCTGAAGTGCTTTGGTCAAAAGCCAAAGTTACAGATCAAAAGTAGCCTGGATTGGTATTTGTTTACATGGTTGGGATTTTTCATTTCGTTTTAGAAGATAACTGTACAAATTAAGCATGGTTTTCAATGAAAATAAAGTGGATGCAAAGTATTGAATCATTATATTTACACATTTCTTTGGATAAAGACAACTGGCACCCTTTGTATGAGAGCAGGTATTTTCATTCAGGATATTATTTCCTTGCATTCTTTGTTTAGAAATCTCAGTTGTCTTGTGATTTTTACACATTCACCAAAAGTAGCATTCCAGCAGGAACTGTCTAGAGAGACTTGACAATATTTTGTCTCCATCCAAGATGGTAATAGAGGCATGATTCATTGCACAGCACCAAAATATTTGTGGTAATTTTTTAAAAATGGTGTGATTGTTCTTGACATTTTTGTGGTTAGAGTGAGAAAGGTGGAATACTGCTCAAGAGGCTGCTTGATGAAGTAATTGTTTTTAGTAAGTTTTTGTCTTTTCTTAATACCTTTAAGAAGCTTAGTTTGGTGCATTCTGTATCAGCAGATCTCAGCTCAAAATATGGGTCAAGTAGATTTGTACACGTAAGTAATTTTCAGTTTCCCTGAGTGTTCACTGGGCTAAATCCTCACTTTCTGGTGATCCTTCAGACATCATACCTATGAACCCTCCTTCTCTAACGGTGAGATCTGTAAACCAAATGTTCTGCTCAAGTTCACCTCTTTTGAGTGAACACTGAAAACAGTGTACAATTTTTTTTTTGTCATATCGGTCATCTTCAGAAGAGTTTGTATTTTTTTTCAATTGTAGTAACATGGTCAATCCTTTATTTAGGACAATTGAAGAGTGTTATCATCACAAAGTTTTATCAGAAGTATGATGCACAGATATTAACCCTCCATTAAAACAGATTAGCGAAGCCATAAGTTTAGTATTAATAGTGGCTTAATGGTCTTTTCAGAAGTGGCTGCTGTATATAGCTGTTTTCAGGAATAAATTTTTAAGGTTTGCCTTACTCCACTTGCAGGTGATAGAAATAGCCCTGGTGCTTCAGCAGCTTATATGTCTGAAATTATGTTTCCTATATATTTCAAAGATCCTGTTTCAAACCCTTCTTATTCACACAATTTCTTACCTTCTTTTTGTCCTTGTATCCCAATCTTACATGCTTTCAACTGACCATCTACTCCTTCCAGTCTCTTTTTTCCATCCCAGCTCAATAGCAGTCACCCGAGTCTCCCTACTCTGAGTTTGCCAGTTCTTTTACATCCCCAGCTTCAGACCTCCTTTTTCAGGCTTTCTTGACTTACAGCCTCATTGAGGTCTAACTCAATACTTGGTAGAATTTTTGCTGCCCTGGTCATAAGGATTGGCATCTATGAGAGCTGAGCAGGAGGATGTAAAAATTAACCTAGGGGTCAGAAGCTGGGAAAGGATCCCAGGGAAATGAAGTCTGCAGGTATAGGAAGGGAATTGTCAGAGGAGAAGAGAGTGTATGATGGATCCAGGTTGAGTCGTACCCCTGTACCTTCTTACATCATACTAACCTTATACCAGATTTGTTCAAAATATCTGGGATTTCGTTTTTGCACCTTGTAGGACCCTGCACTTCTGAAAAAGTCTACAGACAAAGAAGTCACAAGTCCATGCTTGGGTTTTCTGCTGGGGGCTTGGTAACAAAAAAGTATTGTCTCTGACCAGTCACCTCTGTTACTTGTACAGCTAAATAAACCCCAGGGTGTTCCTGAAGTTCCAGTTACAAAGAGGCTGTCTTTGCACTGGTTTCTGTGTTTCTTGCTGATCTTATAGACACACTGGAGCCAGCCTTCAAGGATGACTCCAACAAAGAATTGCACTACTAAAAGTGGTCTTCAAAGTGACTTCATTGTGCTTTTAAAGCCTTTATTTTAAAGACCAAGAGAAAAAAACGTAGCTTCTTTTATCCTTTCCTGAGGCACATTACATAAGAAAAGGAGAATGATAAAGCATAAACAACTGGTTTAATACAGGAAAGGCAAAATTTACATCTGTAATATTGTTTTGTGGAGCTGGTCTTACTCAGTCCACCACTTATGCACCTACCTATAGAGACATGCAAATCTTACAACTTTATTGTATCTTTATATTCCTGAACCTGTAGTTATGATAAGAAAATCTGTTCTGACCTTAAAATATACCAGACAATGAACTTAAGATATGGCCCTCAACTCATATCTTGCTTCATAAAAAAGCTTGACTTAAGAAGGATCAGATTCTTGGCATATAGCCTGCAGGTAAATGCATTGCACAAACAGGAACTAGTGTAAATATGACCACAAAGATGAAGTCTTTCTAACAAACCTGGTCGTGTTTCAGCCAGGACAGCATCTGTGACATCTGATGGTTTCCCAACACCAGCCTGGTTTGTTGCCCGCACACGAAACACATAGCTCACGCCTTGTGTCAGGCTGCCAATCTGGAGGAACCAAATATATGTAGTGGTGTGTGGCAAAACACTGATTTTAATTTCACACTTAATAACATCAGTCTGGGTATTTGACAATTCTCTTTCCTTTCTTGTTTTGTTTCTTTTCCAGTTGTCTCTTTTTTTTTTTTTTAAATTAATTTCCAGAGTGACGTGTGACTCGCTCCTTCGTTGTGTGCATAGTTAATGTTCAGGCAGTGTCATTGCTGTCATTGACTTCTTAGCAAAAGGAGCACTGGTTTTGGAACAGGATGTTTTTAACTTGTGAACACTGACCTCTGAAACATCATAGTCTTTTACTGCAGATAAATGCTGGCTTTAAAAAATTAAATTATCAGTGTAATCAGTGCCAGCCACACTTATTTAGAAACAAGAGGGAATATAATAGTACGGATTTAATTGCAATGACTTGAGGAATTATACTGAAATTATATCACCTGGGATTACCCCTATAAAACATATATGAAAGGATCACACTTTAAAATTACTTGTCTTTCAAATATTCTGAAAGGTATAAAAATAGCAACTTCAGACTTATCTCTAGAACTGTGGTACGTCTGATCACTTATTTCAAAGTCATTCCACAAAATTATGTATCATATGGCCTACTGAGTATTCCCTTAAGTGGAGCCATGATCAGCACAGGATGATGCTATCAAAACTGACTTCCCCAAGGTTATGCTGCTATGCCAGTATTTGAATCTTCAGCTATTTACCTTCAAGTATTTCTTTTGAAGGGGCTTCTCATTGACACTTCTCCAGCGTTCCTCCTTTGCTTCAGTTTCTTTCATATCAACATAATAACCAACAATGGGACTACGACCAGAATAAACTGGTTCCTTCCACAGTAAAACCAGAGAGTCCTTCCTAACTTCTGTGCATTTGACATCATGGGGTGGCCCTGAAATGTAAAAGTTGGGGTTGTGGTGTCAAAAGAAATCCCAAAGGGAACAATGAATAAGACTCCAGAAGCAAAACCAGACAGAACCCAGAACTGTACACAGTTCTATATAACATATGTTCTGTATAACATATTCTATGTTTATATAACATTTAGCTCCTCTGTATCATACCTAGACCCAATGTAAATACAACCCAATTAAAAAGACTAACCCAAAACACAATCTATTTAGTTGAGATTGGTATCTTGATCAAATACTCATGAGCTTATAAAATAGACAAATAATCCCCAAGCTCTGGGAAATAAGTTAATTATTAATCTAATGTGCTGCTTCAAGGACTGGTCTAAAGTCCACTGAAGTCAGTGGAGGTTGTTTTTGCTAATTTCAATGAATGTTAAAAGGTCAGGGATCTGGCCTTGTAGTGATACATTCAGACAAGGATTACAAGACCCCATTCTTCTCTGCCTTGTACCTTGGACAGGTATTTATGTCTAGTACTTAAACTAGAAAGCAAAGTGCCAGACACAGTAGAGGAACAAAGAAGGAAAGATAAAGAAAATGAAAGAAACTGCTTGTACAATGCTACTCATTAAATAGGGATTATGTAAGGCTTAACTGTAATGGTACTAAATCAAAGTGCTGACGATTCAAGCCTGGCCATGAACTTCAGTGTCCCTTTGACTCCCCTGGAAAATGCCTGCATTAGATAATCAGTCCCAGAGCACCCCTGGGCTGTGTCCCACTCAGGATCCTACCAGGCACAGCAATGGTCCACTCTTCACATTTGAAGGGCTTGCTGGGTTTGGAGGGTGCCCCAACACCCGCCAGGTTAGCAGCAGCCACCTGGAACTGGTACACCATGTTTTCCTTCAGGTTTTCAATCTGCAGGGTCAATAAGATAGTACTTATTAACTTTGGATTAAGACTTCAGAAGAAAGTCAAAGTGACAATTGTTGAAAACATGAGTGTGCTTTTAAGTGTGCCTGAAGACGGAAGCAATATTGATATCTTAACATTATAATTATGTTGGCTTTTCCTCTGATCAGTGATGCAGCACACATGAGTGATCTTAGCACACTCAAATTGCAACCCCCTTTTCCTAAGGATAGACGCTTTGGTAGCCAGGAAGGAAACAGCATATTGCTCAACAATCATCTTAGTCTGTCTCGTGGTATGGAGCTAATTCACTTAAGGCAAGAGTTTTTCTCACAGTGGGGTGAAACTCAGTTCCTGGCATTGCTTTTCATTTCTAAAGCAGCTCAATGAGGTTGTAGCTAGCCCTGTCTCTAAATGGGGTCAAGGATTGATCACAAAAAGCAGCTGGCACAGAGCTGGCTTCAGCACCAGCAAGCACTGGGATATTTCCACTAAACTGGTAGAAATTCCATTTATTGTGAGGGCCTGACTTACAAAATATCAGACTATGTCAGTGAATTTACAGATGACAGTTGGTGCCAGACTAACAAATAAGTGTACAAACAATTTTGCAGAGAAGTTCAATAAGGCTAAATAAATTTACCGTCATGAAATTAAAACCCTCTGAACAGTAACCTCTTACCCTGTATGCCCTGTCAGTAACAGCCTTAATGTTGGCCTCCTTCCATTTCCCAGGAGCTCCATCAACCACTTCCCTGTAGTTCACATAGTAGCCAGTGATTTCAGTTCCACCGATGGCTTCAGGTTGTTTCCATCCCAGAACCATGGAGTCACGAACGCTCTCGAGGACCACGATGTCGTAAGGTGGAGATGGAGCAGCTGTTTCCAAGTGAATAACACGTGAGTAGAAGGCAATATCTCAGGATGGCTTTCACTTACCGTGTTCAGGCAGCTCCCACCCTGTGTTTTCTAATTAGGACAATATTTATGTGCTCAAGGGAGGTTTCTGGAACTGGAATAAGAAATGCAGGATAAAAGCTTCCACAAACCAAATGCAAAGTCCAAACTGCATAGGAATTAGTTTTCAGGGTCCTCTGTTCTTGAAAAACAGGCTGATACATAGCAAAATAATGTGTTGCAATTGCAGCTCTGATGCAAGTGATCAGGACTCACTTTATCTGTGAAAGATGAGGAACTAAAACTAACATTGCAGGAAAAGCAAAAAAATTGGAGATGCAATGATTTGTTTTCTTTTGCAGAAAGCAAACTCCTTTTCACAGTACAATATTCATTGTAGTTTCTTTAAAAAAAAAATAGTCTTACATTCTTTCCTCCCAAGAATTGCTTTTATCTGTTTGGTTTTCTCTTTTAAATTTATACACTATGCAAATTTTATCATTGCACCCATCATGTGGTCTTACCTTAATGCAAGGCAGAGTCACTGCAGTATGGCCAGAAATGGAACATGTCTGTTACTGGAACTTACATTAAAAAAATGTGTGGCATAATCCTCCTTCTTAGGTTTTTTTTAAACAACAGAAATCATTCACTTCATCCCAACAAACTTTCTTATATTTCTTCTGTATCTAGTAGGAAAATGCTTGCCTGCATCCAATTTGTAACATACCAGTGAAAAGCCTTACTTGTGCCCCTGAAGTCATACTTTGGATGGAAATCCCACATCATATATATTTCCTTTTGTGTGTAATGTTTTTTGTTGGTGTCAGCTAAGCCCAGGTGCCCCTAATTTGTTTTCTGTTCAACATTTTGTGTCTCACTTCAGAGGTCTAGGGAGGAGTTTAGTTCCCTGGCCAGGTACCAGGACTCAAATGAAATTCAAGCCCCACATATCTTGAGCAAAATGGGTGTTTAGGCACTGAAATTTAAAACATGATTTTGTGCATGTTCTTATAAGTTGATAGGTTTTCCTCCTTAAGTATCACTGTTATTCAGGGATACAACATCCATTAGCACAGTGTGTCAGCAGATAAGATGAAGCTTAGGCTAAAATCTACAAAGGATCTTCTTATTTCCTAACAGAACACAGATTTTCATGCTTACTATCATAATCAGATTATGTTTCCTTCCCACATATATAACCCAGAGAACCAGGTAACCAGATTCCTAACAAATTACTGAAGTGATTTAGAAATAATATATCACCTTGGACACATTAATATGCAGTCAACCAAGCCATTAAATTACTAACCATATTGATATGTTTCACTTTCATTAACCACTAAGTTTATAAAGTGATCTCCAATACCATTACATGCATAATGATCTTAATGGACAGTTGAGCACATAATTAATGGGTTTGATGGAAGATGCATCACTGTAGAGCATGTCCACTTGTGGCACAGTTGAACAGAAGTAACAGCACTCTGAAATGGACCTACCACAGCAGCAAAATCTGTTTATACCATTAATTCTCACCTGTATCTTTCTTCTTTGTAACTTTTTCCACTGTCAAAAGATCCCCGGGTCGAGACTTACTTGCCTGCTTAGCAGCAACTTTTTGTGGTGCAGATGTGACAGCATCCTTAACCATTCCTCTTGTGTTACTGTCTCCTGTACTCCCCAGTTTGCCACAGCTACTGGGCAGTGTCTCTCTATTAAATTTAGCATTGCATTTTAGCAAAGCATCTGTGTCAAAGATAGGCTGGGAGGCCTCATGCATGCCTTCCCAGCTGGTAGTGCGGTCTGTTAGTCCAGCAGCTTTACCACTCAGTTCAGGACACACACCATGAAGCAATCCTCCCCCTATAATTGCCAGAAAACAGCAAAGACATTTGGATTTAGAACATATCCTTTTTTCTTCATTTAGGCAACAGAGTTAAGAAATGCATGCAGTGAACAATACAGACAAAGTATGACAAGTCACCATGTTTATGCACAAAGTGTTAAGCTTGAATTCAAGAAAATATGAAATGCATAGACTACCTCTCAGCCTGCTCACAAATAATGCCTTTTAAAATAATGTCTAGTATTCAGAGCAGGAAAAAAAATATATAAAGTTAATAGTATTACTTTGCCACATTTAATTTAGTCTTAGATCTTCCAGGTCACATTTCTATTCCTATGAAGATGATCTCACAAAATTGCCCTAGGCCACGTGTCTCTGCTCTAAGGTTGAGAGGTATGCAGCTTCAACACAAATGAGAGTGAGGGTGTTGCAGACATACAATTTATTCTAGTCCAATGATCTCATTAATCTTTATGGATTAGTTCAGGCAGTGGCAAACAGAAACCGTCCATCAGCAAAGGGAGAACACACAGGGTTATTGAAGGTTTACAGACGACACATTGCGCTATTAGTTTTACTCATGGAAAAAAATTTCTTAGGAACTGACTGTATATAGGATGGTGTGCATCAGAGGTGATATACCAGATTACAGAATCAGAATGACATTCCCATTTTCCAGGATACCTATTAAGTGAACTTGGCAGTGCTCTCATACAGTGGTTCAAAAGAAACACCTGAAGAAAACTGGATGGTGAAGGTGAACAGTCTACAAGAGTGCAGTGGGTGTGAAACAATGTGAGGCTATAGGAGCTATGGATAAATTATTATTTGTGGAGACAACATTGTGAAACAAAACAATTAATTAGTTACTAATAATGGCTGAGAACATATTTGCTTAATTAATTACCATAGAAAGGGGCAATGGAAAATAGCTTACCAATGGCTGCTTTCACCTCTATAGGCTCTGATTCCTGTGAAAATTCACTGAGCCCCGCTGCATTAACAGCTCTGACTCTGAAAATGTACTTCTCACCATTGCTGAGCCCATGGCAAACAAATCTAAAACAAACCAGTCAAGGAATACTTAGAAAATATTATATAGAAAAGAAAAGTTTTAAAGGGGAAAATAAAGCATTTCTTCCATGATATTTATTCTGGTTTCTAAAAACCAAGGACAAACCATGACCCCAGTCACTTGTATGAAGGTCAGAGAATGCAGAATCTGGGCACCTCATTCACAAAACAAAGTCTAAACTCATCTCTTTTAAGACACACTATTTCAACACTCTTTCCTTCTTGAGACTACACAAGTTGCTCTGTTATCACAGGGTCTACCTTACTTCTGCCTGTATATAAATTCTGTACTTTCTAATAGAAAAATGTGAAAATCTGCACAGGTAAGGTTTATATTTGCTTCTGGTGGGTTATTTTCATAACACAAGTAAACATGTAACACAGGTTCCAATAAATCCCTTCTAATCATAAATGATAAAATACAGAGTTCAAAAAAAATTTCAGGGCATTGTACAGGAGATAAATTATTTTTGTACTTCAGTTTCTTGCTTCAAGCATGACAATAATCCAAGTCAGACAAATTCTTTTATTTAAAGAAGTTTACTTGATAATCTAATTGTCACATAAAAAAAAAAACCTCATAAATTTTCTCTGGCATCCACCCTGAAAACACAAAATTTCCGAAGACAGGAATCATTTATTTAGGAATAGATTGTGGTATGGAAATTTAATTTTTTTGTTTAAAACCCCATTTATTATTAAATAGGTATTTTAAGTGTATTTTATTCCATGTTGCTTTGATTTTTTTCTACTTCATAATGTAGTAATAATTGCACTGCCAATGCTGATGTCATGCAATGGCATATGAAGCAACTACAATGTGGAAAATAAGATCAGTGTTTTATTTTGGGGTAAGAAAAAAAAACCTGAATCAAAAATTTAAAAGCGGAATTTTCCCTGCCCATTCTATCAGACTGTTCCAAATCATTTGCTTTCACCAGGATGTGTGCAGAATTTCAAAAGATCCAAATATACTGCGTAAGGCAAATGATGAACTACAGCTAATGCTTTGAGATTGATTTAACGAGAAAAACCAAGAGTTAACAGACAGCCTGTGCCTGACTGCATCATATATTACATCATGCTGACTGAAACCTATGCAGTGTACTTGTATCACAATATATAGTAATTCAGAACAATATTTTTAGTTCTAAAGTGATTAAAGGTCACATATCATATTTTAAAACAAGCAGAGAGCATGAAACTTCACCCACTTTCAACATAACTGCAATATAACTCATAGAAATAGATATGAAACGATGTAATGACACATAAATATAAATACAAAATAAATGCACCAAAGAATGCATAAAGGAAATTGTTGTGTCTGTATTCAACCAAGTGAGATTTTAGGTACTTCTGATATACTAAGCATTTACAATGCCCTTCTAAACAGCAAAGCTGGTCCAGCAGTATTTAGCAGAGTCTTACTTATTGTAATAAGGATTGTCATGGATAGCAAGTACAAATAAGCAGAATCAGTCATAACAAGCAGGGACTACTTCTGTACTGACATCAATCCACTTGAGGAAAAAGTTCTGCACTTACTCTTTCAGACTCTGAAGATTTAATACTTCTTCAAACAAAACCAAATCTGATTTATCTGAGGAAGTTTTAAATCTTGATTATTTTTTCTTGCTGGAGACCAAGCTTCATATCAGTAAGAAATGTGGGTTGGTACCCAATATTTAAGAGTGTTCATTAATTTCTTGATGATTACTGTTGGAATCCAGGGCACCGAGAGTGTTTCTCTGCCTGTTTTAGGAAGCCCTGATCCTCAGCAGAACACTGCTTTTAACCTTTGTCCCTGGAAAAAGTTACCAAAGCTTTGGGATAAGTTGGAGCACGTAGGTGTGAATTAGATAGTAGTAGTAGTAGTTTATCACAGGGTGAAGAATTTAGCGTTTTAGGATTTTAATATGAGAGTGAATAGGAGACAAAATGGAGGATTTTGGGCATTGTACCTTCTTCCTTCTTGTCCCTCTTCAGCTCCATTTTCTGTAGTATTGGTGGCAGAAAGTTACTGGTTAGAGAAAGCAGTAGTGTGGATGTTACGTGAATAGATTAGTAGAAGTTATTGGTAGAAAAGTAGAAACAAAGTACTTGTTAGAAAGTAATTGGACTAAACAGCTTTAAAAGGCCTTGGTTTTGGGTGTTTGGGGTCCATTTTGTGCCTTGCTTCTCACATGCTAAATCTGGTGTGCAGACGGTGTGCTGAACTTAAGAGAAAAATAAACAACAGCCTGAAGACCAAGAAATTAAGAGTCCTGCTCGTCCTTCATCCTTGGCAGAGAACTCCACAGGGGAACCCCTCCGAAGGGCCCAGGGGGGTGGGTTCCCACTCTTGCTGGGACCACAAAAAACCCGGCAATTACAAGTGAAAGAGCAGTCAGAAAGTAATATTTCTAGTGAGATATAGTCCACATGTCCTCCTGACCATCCAAATATACAGTCCAGAAATGTTTAGAGCAGTCTTCCAAAACAAAGCACTTTGCTTCCAAACATTATGCAGCTTAATTTTCCAGATTTGTCATTTCAGTCATTCCTCAATGTCCTGTTTTTCATCAAGCTGATAGGCTCTACATTAGCTAGAAGTAGCAAGCTGCTTCTCTTTTCATTAGCAATGCCCATATTTCTTCCCCCTTGACTAATTGTTTCTAATATAAGGTTGATTATGATTTCTCTTTGGACAAAACTCACTGTTTGAAATAAGTTTTTACAACTTCTTATGAGCTTAACATGCAAGAGAGATTCCAACCTGCTGGCTCCCACAGAGAGATTAGCTCTACTACTACTAATGGCTGGAAAGCACATCTATCCAGTAAATCAGACACTGGTGACAGTAATTTCCATGGTTTAAGATTAATTACCTTGTGCCTTTCACTGGATTGTTGTTACATGGTTCCCAACGACCAGATCCTTCCACACTTGACTCAATGTAGTACCCAACCAGCTCCTTGGCATCTGGGGGCTCTGTCCAAGTGACAACCACTGAAGTGTCTGTATTCCTAGTTGGCATAATACGGCCAGGAGCTTTGGGAATATCTGTGGGAGAGAAGCAGAAATAAATTAGTGGCCCACCAGTTAAAACTTACAAATTAAATAAGCATGAAATTCTATTCTTGATTATACAAGCATGACTAGTACAGATTTAAACTTCAAAAAATTGCTCTGATTTAAATTAAGTAATCTGTCAGGACAGGACAGGATCAGTAGGCTCAAGCCTTTGGTGGTGAGGTTCCTCACTTCTGTATTGCCTAGGATTCAGTGTATTTCCTTAAAATCATGTTTAGTTTATCCCCTCATGCTGAATATCTGTACCAGATATGTGATTTGGAGCTTTCTTAAAGAGAAAATGCGGTAGGTGCACATTGAAGATCTTGTGCAGCCCACAGGATAAGCCAGAACCCAAGGCTCCTGTTTAATAGCAAAGGGTATCTACAGTGTTTTTTAAGAGGAGATGTTTTGCTCTTCTTAAAAAATGTACTTCATGAGCATCCAAATGCTCTGAGAAGTCAATATGAAGTGAAAAGAGATCATTTGGGAATTGGATTGAAATCTGCATTGCTGTTTGGAAAACAAATTGATGATGTAGGTGTAGCTACTCATGATTTACTGTATTAAACATCTTGGCTTCTCTTCCAGTGAAAATAGTCTCTGCTTTCATGTAAGTATTAAATTCTTCACTTTTGTTTAATTTGGCAAACAAGGAAGGTTAAACTCTGCTGATGTCTGGGCTTATTTTCAATAAAGACTCTAAGTAAAACAAAACATTTTTGTACTTCCTTGAGTTTTCATTTTCTTTTGCTATTTGCAGTCTTTGCAGTTCTTGGCATCATTATTTGCAGCTTAATATCCTTGCTTTGCATCTGTCATTTGACTACATTAAAGGTTGAACAACCCAAACAAAAACTTTTTTAGCTAAAGGGAATAAATCACTGACTGCTTTTGATATACTTGAATTATTTTCTGGGCAGCTACCTTCCTACAGACAAAACAATTACATCACAAACTGGAAAGTTACCATGGAGGTAATTTAATACAGGTGACCACATGCTTACCCAGTTTGTCATCCACTACAGTGGCTTCAGTTGCTTCTGAGGGTTCACCGGTTCCAGCTGAATTGCAGCAGCGAACTCGGAAGCAGTAGGATTTGCCTTCAGACAAATCAAAAACAGCAAAGCGAGGGGACTTCACAGGGATCTCGGTGTTCACCCTTTGCCAGTCCTCTGTGCCAGCAACACACTGCAGTCAAACCCAGAAACCACGTTTAGAGCAGAAGTATCTGAAGGCTGAGCATCTCACACAGTGAGGCTTTCTCCCTGGGCCACCAAATCAGCGTCTGCTGTGGAAAATAGGGAGACACATCCCTTCTTTGGGCCTTTCCACAGAATGAGCATATTTCAAAGCTTATGAGTCTGCCAGATGTTCACTTACTCAGGAAAACATACATAAAAGTTTACTGGTTTTAATATACCAGAGCTAAGCCCTGTCCACTGCAAGGAAGTGATGTTATTAACTGCACCCGGTCCGGACCTCTTTCAAAATGAGTTTTGCATTTATTCAGCATTATGCTAAGATCAAACCCCTAACATTACCACTTTGCTTCTAGATGCTCTTGTGGCACTCTTGGTTTTTGGGGTGGCTTTCAGAATTAATCATGATTTGACCCTCATTTTCCAGAAAAAAAAAAAATTGCAATTAATTTGTGAATTGTTTTTACTTCCATGGCTAGAAATTCTACTTACCATGATCAGTTATGCCACTAATACTAGTGACTAATTTTTTGCTTTGATTTACATTAAGTATAATTTCAAGTAAATGGTTCTGCTTTCTGAGGTATTCAAATTCTCATCTGACTATCATCTAATCATCTGACTCTCTATCATCTCATCTGACTATGTGACATTAGTGCTGAGTACTCAGCATGCAATCGATTATTTAAAAGACTGCTTATATGGAAACTCAAAATTCATATATTCATCCTCTCTAAGGCTGTTGCTAAGTGAAACTCATTTATTTAAACCAGATTTTGTATGAGAGATGAAAAACACATAATGGGAAGATATTTATGTCTCCCTTGATGACACCTCTAGACTGATAGGAAAAAACATTGATAAAAAAGTTTATGAGCCAAGAGATGCATGTAGAAAGGGTGATGGTGTGAAGAATTTTCTAGGCTAGCAGCCATGCAAAAACACCTCAAGGAAGCAGATCACTGAAATTAAAACTGATTCTGTTCCAGGAGATCAGAACAGAAATGTTGTGATCTGTGTTGAGTTTGTGGAGCAAATGGAAAGCTAATACAGAGGATAAACATGAAAAGGCAGCTGGAATAGAAACTGATGATGACAAGAAACTCTGCAAAATGCTTCCATGCAAAATGTTAACAATCTGTCCTGCCAGACAAGCTTTACTTATAGAATTTTTATATATATATAAAAATATTTTTTAATCATATATGTATATCATATATATTGATGAGATGCATATACATAAAAATAAACATGCATCATATATAAAAAAAAGCATGTGACTTTGTTCTGTGCTTTCACATTATAGAAGGAATTTTGTTCTCTCTCATCCAGGTTGGTCAATAACACAATTCAAGAAGAATATTACTGGGTGTGACACATTCTTCATCTACTTTCCTATTTCCCATCTTTCTTTTATTCCTAGTTTATCCTAATCTACAGTTTGACAGCTATCTTGATGAACTTCTAATCCTTGCCCTAATTTACAAGTCTCAGACAGAAATGAGAGCTAACCAGAGGTCCAGAAGAGATGACAAAACAAACATAAACTGTTGCTACAGCATGATTCTGATTTTGTCCAATTTTACCTTTTCCACAAAGTACATGATACCCTCATGGCCCCGCTGTCCAGGAGGTTTCCAGCTAAGCACAACATAGTTCTTGGTGGCCTCAATAACTTGGAGGTCTGTGGGGGGACCAGGAACAACACCCTCTGAAGGACAGGGAAGAATAGGAAAGGGAACTTGGATTAAATTCTTCCGTTTTTGTATCAGAATTATCATCATAATTAAAAAATAGGAGAATCAATATACCTCAGCACTTAACCTTTTTTTTTTTTTAATGTAGAGTTAAAAGTCTTCTAAATATTTGGTTTAAATTTGCTTCTTTTAATTCCAAGCATGATTTTGTTAGGTCCCAAATAATGCAACTTCACCTCAAAAGCCAAGTTGTTGAGTTATTCAAGGTCAAGTCACTCAGAGCAACAAATTTGGGTGTGTGCCAAAGTCCACTGAATTCACTCAGGGTTTTCCTAATTACTCAACCAGCTTCACATTAGACATTGGTGGGAAAAGGGCTGTGTTTACCTGCAGGTTCTTCCTCAGTCACAATAATCTGCCCAGTCCAAGGAGCAGAAGGGTGACCTGAAACAAATGTCAGAGGAAACAAAATGAGAACAATGAGAAGGCTGACTCTTCAGTGGTTCAAAACTAACAATTGCAAGATCCCAATGGGCTCCATTTTTGGTAAATGCTGTGGCTGTTGCTCATGTAGCAAGCTGGTTACCCAAGCCAGTTGTAGGCTTACCAGCTTGACTACTGAGAGCAGCTCAGCATTTAACGTAGCTTGAAAACTTAATCCACTGAAACAGCTATTCCTTCCTGGAATGTCACTGAAGTCTCCTAGGTGACAAGCAGAGGTAATTGGTTCACTCAGCTCATCATTTTCCGAGAATTAGTTTCAGCTCTATTTTCCATCCTCTATTCCTTTGGTTTAACAGCTCACTTATTAAAGGAGCAGGCAAATTCCTGCAGGCTGCATCTTGTCTCTTTTTAACCACTTTCTCTCATATTACCAGCTTGTAAATCATGAGTCACAGTCACAAACAGTAACAGCTCAGCCTGACTCAGCATGTCCACTTGATCAGCTTGAGTGTCTCTCTGAGCAGCCAATATGTTTATCACACTATTGCACATATGCAACTTTCAACCAGGTCAGTGCACTTTCAGAGATAATTTTTGCAAACACTGTTCTCCGCCTCCACATTGTTCACCTTACATTGGCTGAGCTGTTTTGGAGATGAAAGAGAGGAAACAGGTGGGGATAAAAATTATGAGGGATGACAGGAGGAGATGTAACAGGAATAGGCCACCAAACCCAGACTTCACCTCCTGTGACAACTTCCATGCTGCCCATTGAGAAGAAGAGCCCTCTGTCCTCCCCAGGCTCAGGGTTTCACATGTCTGACTGAGTGCAATGTTTCTTGGCAGTGCCAAATCCCTTTCCTCTAGTCTTTTGTTTTATCTTGAATGGAAACCTAGATCATCTGGCTGCAGTACTACACACAGTAGCTCACACAAGCTGGGACTGTGAGAGCACTGTAGCTTTGCGTACACTGCCCCTTCCCATTGGACCATTTTAAACTGTAAAACTTCAGAAACATGTAGGAATAGATTTTGAGTAGAAGTAGAAATTTATTTTAGGCATATGATTATGCCATATGCATAAAGAGATGGGTTTGGAAGCAAAATGTCTGAGACATTGTGAGAAATATCCTTGACTCGTAAAATGCTAACATTAAACAGAGAGTCTGGGATCTGTTGGGCTGTCCTGGTGTTGTCCTGAGGTTATTGCAAGACTTGGATTGTCACCTGAGGCAGAATCAGCTACCCTTGTCTGTGGCTCAGGGAGAGACTATTCACAGGATCTGTTCAGCTGTTTTGTTGGCTGAACAAACACAAGTCTCTCTAGGCAATTAAACTCTCCTGTGCCTTTTCTCCCCCTTCCTGCAAGTTTGGAGCATAGCACTACAGTCAACCAAAGCCATTTCAGCAGATAGAACACGAAGTGCAAATAGCACTGAGATGATTTCTTCTTGGCAAAGCTGTCTCCAAAGAATATTTTGGCTTTGCATTGCTCCCTCTGGTGGGATTTTGAAGGTTTATGAGTTGATAGTCATTCTTTTTTTTTTTTTTATGAGTTGTGACTTCTTAAACCTCTCATGCAACCTGTAAAAAGCACATCTTACTTCTAAGCCTGGCTCTGTCTGCAGGATCCAGAGCAGCCACAGGCTCTGACACCCGGGATGGCAGGCTGACACCAGCTTTGTTCACAGCTCGGACTCGGAAAATGTAGGAACGGCCTTCAATCAGACCAGTGACAGGAAAACGAGCAAACTTCACGGGATTCTCATTGCACTGGGTCCAGTGGGAGGTGCCAACCTCACACCTGAAAAATACAAACAGCAAGAGCAGTGCTGGGAAGGGAAAAACATGAACTCTTTGCAGCTCCACCATCTGTTTGTGCTCGTTGGCTGGTCCGTACCAGTTTTCTCAGCAGAATTTTATACTGGTGACACTAAAGCAGCTGCACCAAGGCGTCAGGCTGGAGTACCAGCTGGGCATGCACGAAATCCCACACAGCTGTACCCCTTCTTTCCTGAACTCCAAAAGGGATAAGAGCAGAATCATGTCACTGTTTAAACCCTCCAAGTATGCTTAGGGAGTGTCAGCTTTAGCTCACTTGAAGGGATAGGAAATACGCATCCCTCGCAGATATCACAAGGACACTACTTCATTGTTCCTGCACCATGCTGCACTGTACATCCCACAGGATGCTGGGCTTCATGGGGTGCAGAGAGCCCCACTGTGAGTCCTGGGACCAGCCCAGCACAGAGACAGCTGTGAATGGGGTTAAAGTCAGGCACTCAGTCAGGCCCTGCTGCAGAGACCAGAGCACCAAGGGAGCCTGTGCTGCGCTGGCTGCAGTCCCTACAATGACAGGACCCAGTGGGGTGCTGCTGGTCCCACAGCTGTGAAGCCTCACACACATCAGGAGGCTGGTTTATGGCAGAAGGAAGATATGATGAGAACCCATTTCAATTCAGGGAGGCAGGAGAAGCCTGTGGTGATGAGGCTTCCCTGTATCCAGCAACATGGCAAATGGAAACATGACCTTTCAGCTTGGAAGAGAATATCTGGTGAGATATCTGCCAAAGAGAAGGTCACAGTTCCTACCCAGATTTCTTGGTACATACAAGAATCTCTCCTGAAAATTGTTACCATCCCACTCAGGGTGGTTTTGTGGTTCTTGTGTCTGTTTGGGATGAGGGATGCCTAAGCTTTGCTTCTACCATTAGTAGAAGCAAACAGAAGCAACAGACCAGTCCTGTTGGCTCAAGTCACCCCCTCAACTCCACAAGGTAGCCAGGGTGAATATTCCCTGGGTGAATATTTGGGTCCTTAAATGCCTTCGGTGGGATCCAACACTGGAGAGCAGTAACACAGCTTTGAATTTGGGAGAAGTGAAGAATAAACAAGGTGAACACAGAAAAAGGAAATGCCATTTCTCTTGCAGTTACTCTCAGTGCTAACATCCTTCCTAGTTTTAAAATGAGATATTATTGTTCAGAGTCTAGTCCTGACTTTTGCTCTAGGATCTTTCAATGATTGTTAAAGAGCCATAGATTAGATCTATCACAGGATTGTTACAGCAGACTAGCACTCAAAAGTTATCAAAACAGTAAAGTTATATCTTAGTGTTAGATTTATTTCACAAAGCAATACCCTCTTTTTACAGATATATACTTTATGTATATTCAAAGACATAATATAACAACATATTTCATATATATATATATAAATTTTGGGGTATTTTTTACATACATTTGAATAAGCCTAGAGGAGCCTCATATGATGGACTCCATTACTGGAATTCAAACAAATATTACCAGCACTGAAAATCACTTCAAGTCTCAAAATACTGACTTAATTTCTTAAATCACAGGCTTCTAGGATCCTGCCACTGTGTGTAACACATGGAGGTTTCATATTTTTAAAAATCACTTCCATGAAGCTTGTGAATCTAAGAGCTGGAATAACAACATCATTTGGGAAAGAAATCCAAGTCCCTTTGAGATAATATTTTGCTTTCTGGTGCATAGTAACTATTAGGAGAGAGGTGAGAGAGCCCTGGTACTGAAGGAGTCACAGCTGCCTGGTGCAGAAGAACTACCAAACATTACAAAATCCTGAGGCCTCTCAAGCCTCAGAGGAAGCAGTGAGGGCTGACTTGTGCAGACCTGGCAGAATCCTTTCTATGCAATTAAATGAAGCAAGATGTGATTATTTCCATGAAAGTTAGATCAGGGCTAGCCAAAACAAAACAAAACTAAACAAGCAAACAAAAAATTTTCTTCTATCCAGAAAAAAAAAAGAAAACAATAAATGTCTTCTTTTATCTCATGTTTTCTAATGTGCCTTTAGTTTTTGAGTTGGAATGAGCAGCAATAGAATTCCCCAGTCCAGCACACTCACTGACCTGTCAATGAAATATCCAAGGATGGGGTTTCCTCCATCGACAGCGGGTTGCTTCCAGGAGACAATGACATAATCTTTGTTGGCATCTAAGCACTGCACATCTAATGGTGCACCAGGGGCTCCAGGGATTTCAGCATCAGCATCTATGAGGATGAGGAAATATGTTTGCAAATGTGAACCACAGTTCTTTCACAATTATTAATCTTTAAGGACCAAATTGTGTTCCTACTGACTTCAAAAAAGTATTTGCTTTTATATTGCTACTGTTTTCTAGTTTTTGGCTTTTCTTTGCAACATTTACAAATGTTTTATATGTAACAGCATACTGCAAATGTAATTCACCTAGACATTTTAAATAGAATTAGTACTTTATATAGAATTAGTACTAACCAAATGAATTCTGGTTAGGGAGCTGCAAGAGACACTGTTGAACTAAAAACTTGGCAGCCAGGCAAGAGTTGAATCAAAGGTATTCACCCACTGGGTATAACAATACTGAATTAAATATCTTATCTCCACTTATAGTCCTTCATTGTTTGATTTTGGTTGGCTGTGAACTGCAAAGGTACCAAAACCTTTTGGAGGTTATATACAGGAGGTTGTGTAATTATATTACACAAACATTATCACTGTGGAATAGAACCTTCATAAGGATAAGTACATTGTTCCTTTCAAGTGTTTACCACAAATCTGGGACTGCTGGTGTCAAAGGGCCTTGACTCCTGCATCAGCTTCTGGACATATCTTATCAAAAGCTTTGAAAAATAAACCCTAATGCTGGGTACTGGGGAATTTTTACTGTTTACAAAGAGTCTGATTTGTGACATGGTGCAATTTTCATGCAGAGAAAAATAACCTTTGCAGGAAGATTCTGTGAAAGACTTTCAAATAGGAGATGTTGTTTCTCTGCAGAATAACATCAATTTGTACAATTGTGAGCTACTTCAAAAGAAGACCTTAGAGGTATGCACCTGAATAAAAAAAATTTGCTGATAAATACTATTCATACATTCCATATAAACCTGAGTTCTCAAAAAGGTTTAATGTTTCAAGGCATTACAGGTTTTTGTTTTACAATACACTGATACTGATTGTTTTACAATCAGTAATCCTGATTAGTTATGATTTTGACTTTCATGGAAAAAATGCCTTATTAGAGTATTTAATATCCTTCATTAAGTAAAACAGTAGTCTTCCTAAAAAAAAAAAATCCCAGCCACATTTTACAGAGTCTTCTCTTATAGGCAGGGTAGCAACACATGGAGCTTTTGAAGCTGTGCCAAAGTTGCTGAGTCCAGGTCCTAATTACAGGTAACTTGATGCATTTTTAAAAATGGTAACATACAGAGTAAACCATCCAGTTAGCATCACAGAATACTAAGAACATTAATAGTAATAACAATATAGATTCAATGATCTCTTTATGAAAGGTTTTAATTGCCCGTATTACCACTTGACAGAACGTGAGACAGTTTCTTTCCAAGACAGACTGCGAAACAGCTGGGAGAACCAGCATTGCTGATCAGCCTCTAGGAGGCTAGGATTTCATCCCTGGTGGCTTGCTGACAAATGATGATCTGCAGCCAGGGCAGAGGAGTCACACATGCTCCCAAAGCCCATCTGAAGGTGTAACATTATGACCCTCCCTTCCATTGATACACTGATTTCTGTGTGTGACACAAAAAAAAAACTGCCCCAGCTTAAATACCAGAGCTGCCATTTAAATCAAATTTGGCTACAGTTTAGGAGGAGCAATGAGGAATACAGTAGCCAACCAAGATTGTGGGGACCATTTAAATAGGAATGTAGAATATAATTAATGTAGACAGAGTTTGGTAAACGCACACATTGGCTAGGAAGATATTCTATTGAAAGAGGTGGTGGGTTCAGTCAGGTCACACCTGTGTTGCCAGAAGATGTAATAGGATTGAGGGTGATCGTTTATTTATATGGCAGCACAATGTAAAACAAATAAAGAAAGACAAGTCCTATTTCTTGTCACAGAAGCTCATTTCAATAGGCTCTTTCTTTAGTTGTATTTTCTGGGCAGGTTGTTGTCTCACACAGTTCTGCTGGACTTGGCAACAAGGATATTCTGGTCATGGTCTCAGAGCCAAGAATTTCCAGAGCCTTTTGATTTAGCATTACACACTTCAGCTGCTTTTAGCAGCTGGGACAGATATAGTATCAGCACACAACGTGATAGCCATGGCTCCTTTTAAAGAAATAATTCTCAATGAAGTTTTTGATGGTACAAGCAAAAAACATTCATAAAAATTACCTTTTAATTCTACTCTTCACTGTATTACTTCAGAGAATCACACAGTGGTTGAGACTGGGAGACAGCTCCAGGTATTGTCTAGTTTAGCCCCTGGCTCAAATCAGACTCAGCCGGAGCTGGTTGCCTAGGGCCATGTCAAATCAGGTTTTGGGTGTCTCCAAGGATTGGGACTCCACAGCCTGTCTGGGTAACCTGTTCCAGTGTCTTCCTTACTCCTCTCCATCAGGTACACCTGGATAAACTCCTCCCATTATCTCTTTCCCAGGCTGAACAGTCACAGCTTTCTCAGCCTTTCCTCATATGAAAGGTGCTCCAAGCTGTTAATCACCTTCACATCCTTTCAGTGGCCTCACTTCAGTAAGCCCATGTCTCTTTTGGATGGGGGACACCAGAACTGGATCTAGCATTCTAGATGAGCCCCACCAGTGCTGAATAGATAGCAAGGATCACCACCTCAGCCTGCTGGCAATGCTTTTCCTAATGCAGCCCAGGATGACACTGTCTTTGTGACAAGAGCACATGTTCACCTTGGTCCACCAGGATCTTTCCTGAAAAGCAGCTCTCCAGACAGACACCAGCCTATTCTGCTGCATGAGATTATGCTCCTCCAGCTGCAGATTGTTGTGTTTCCATTCCACTGTATTTTTTCCTGCAGTGTGCATTAGAGGGAACCAACCCCTCAAATTGCACAGAGAATCTTGATGAAAATAGTGCAGTTTAGCTAGCAGTGGGATGGTTACAAAAAAGCATTTGTAATTTACTATGTGCATTTTTCCTCCCTATGACAGATGTTCAGCACTCTGAACATAACACCCTAAACTTCCTCCTCCAAATGTCAATGGAGTTTAGAAGTCTTTGAGCACATGACACCAAAACCTGACACATGCATGGATTTTTCCCAGAGATAATGACTGGAATGTACATTGCTAGAATCTGTTAATAGAAAATAATTTTTCTATTGTTATGGCGGGGGGAAGCACCTCAAATATGTGAGACTGGCTTTGCCACCACGTTTTCCTCAGCTGTGTAGTGAGTTTTGTGCACAGGACAGCATCCTACCTCGGACAAAGACATAACCGCTGTACTCTTCGTAGTACTCTCCCATCGTCACCCGCAGCGTGTAAAGACCTTCATCTTCCTTGTTTGCATGAGTCAGTGTTAAAGAAGCTCTCTCCCCACTCCACTGCATCTGGACCCATTTGGATGGTGTAATAAGAACACCTAGGAATTAGAGAATTTCACGATAAGCAGGATCTGTACAGGAATAGATTCGGAATACAGAGAATATATTGGGATAGATTGGAAATACAAAAGAGAGCAACATTCTGTCTTTGAAAGCAGTCATAAATAACATCTAATTCTGCTCTTATGACAACTTTGTTTTGATTTCACAGAATCACAAGATTGGAAGAGACCTTCAAGATCATCGAGTCCAACCCAGCCCTAACACCTCAGCTAAACCATGGCACCCAGTGCCACATCCAGTCTTTTATTAACACATCCAGGGATGGTGACTCCACCACCTCCCTGGGCAGGCTATTCCAGTACTTGATCACTCTTTCTGTGGAAAACTTTTTCCTAATATCTAACCTATATTTCCCTTGAAATTTCAAAGCATTGCTTCAGAAAGCAATAGTTTTTTTTTATCAGCTGTTACAGAACACTGTGCAACTACTTAAAAAATATCTTGGCATATAAATAAATAGATGGTAAAATCTATATGAGCTCTATAAATGGGCCACATAGATGTTGGTGCTGATAAAAATGCTTCTAATTTAGATTTTTATTAAGAAATAAAAAATCCCCAGAGGACATTTTCACAGTGCTTTGTCAGTTTTCTGTGGTTTCACATCAAAATGCTAAATTATGAAACAATTCTAGTTGAAAGAGAGAAAATATTGTCATTGGAAAACCTGAGAAAATGACGACCAAATCATAACGTTGACATAAGCTGAAATAAGTAAAGATTTACATGAAAGAAGTTTATATTTCTTCTCGTCAAACATCCTCACCATTTCTGTACCACTCAATGTCTGGTTTGAAGCGCTTGATATCAGGATTGATGACAACTGTGCAGCCCAGGCTCATTGTTTCGCCTTCTCTCCCAAAGGCTACATCAAACTTGTCGACAAAGCTGATTTCAAACCTGGAAGCATAGCCATGAGGGGTAACGGCAACTGTATAAGGGAAAAAGAATCTGGTTTTCTTTCCTTCTGTGACAAGAGCAGGGAGAAAAAGTACTCAGTGATTATGAATACAATCCCAGGTAAAGTTCAAGGTATAAATAGGAACAATAGGTCTATTAAGTCATCATCTTCAGAGGTAATTGCAGTGTTGGATAATCCAAGTCCTTTCTATTGCAGAGAATCGACTATTTCTTCATTCATACAACTCCAGTTCTTACAGCTAGCTCATTTTAGCAGGGAGAGGCTTCTGCAGAATTCAATTTCAGAATTTTCAAAATTTCTAATCCAGTGTTTTATCATAAGGTTTGTTTTATAACTTAAAAATACTTCTATTATAACTTAAAAATACTTCTATTTGTGATAAATTATTTGTTCAGGTCAAGTTGATCTTTAGCTTATATAGGTCTTCTCTTTCCCCATTTAACTCCTTGTTCTATCTCAGAGCAGTCATGTGTCCACTCAGCCTTTGTTTTTGTAAGCTAATAAGCCTTTGTGGGGGCTACTATTAATATAAATGGATAGCCTGTTTCTATTCTTGTTTCTGAATTTATCTTTTTGAATGTTGTGTGTCCCAAGTGGTGCAGTTTTCCAGACAGAATATCCTAGGTGCCTTTCACTTGTACTGTACATACATGGCAGAGGGGCTTCCATGTTTGTTTTGAAAGCAGCTCAGCTGATAAAAACCAAGGTCACGCTTTACTTTTACTCAATTAGCCTACACTGATAACTTTTCCTCTTCCTGTGATCAATGGATATATGCAAATTGTGATTTCTTTCCCATAAAGAAGTGATAGATCTCAAATTTTATTAGAAATATATGGAAGTCTCATCTGTCAAATATTTCATGGGGCTCCTAAGGCCCCTTCACCCACATGGCATATTGGGTGGATTGTCTTATCATCACGGAACCATGGATGCCATATTGTTAAAACATGAGGTTCTCAAGTAAAACAAACTACAATTTTTACCTTGATATATCCCCAAATAGTCTAATTGGGTTCTGGATATTTTATCCTTTTCATGCATGTTTTGTGCATTTTCACAGCTTATGAAACCACATAAGCAGCAGACAATTAAGCCACCTGTTCTGTGTAGGCATATGCTTCCTCATGCCATGTTTTACATATTGCAAAAGAGGAAGTGGTTCTCTCTTTGACAGATTCTATTTCATTGTGAAGTGCAGTATTAACAGGATGTTTCTTATATAATCCAACAGATCTGGAAGGCAATGCCATATCCCCCCATTAGTGAGGCTAACACTATCCCAAACTGTAAAGCTCCACACTCTTGTAAATCAGACCTGCTTCTTTTTAAAATAATGTTACGAAATATTCTGCTTAGTCATGAGTCATGATGTCACAACTATAAATGGAAGTGTCAAAGAAACATATTGTAACTTACATGGAGAGAGGGAAAGATTTCTACCATGCAAAAGACTTGCATCAATTTCTCCTTTGTACCCTACACAGAAAAAGACAAAACCAGTCACTATCAGCAAAAGGTACAGGCTCTGTGATCCACAAAACCAAAACTGGTAATGTGCATCTTAACAAAAAAAAACTTGAAGGAAATATTTTGCAACCTACTCTTTACCACGAGGGAAGCATAAACGGAAACTTCTCCTTTAACATTCATAGCAGAGGCATGATACTGGGCAGTGTCGTCAAAGTCACATCTGAAATTATAGAAATGATTAGGCAGAGCACCCCTTTACTCCTTGAGGTAGCCTCTCTGGTGTTTTAGATTAAGAAAACCCTCAGAAATCTGGGTAAAATCTATAAAGTAAAAGCTTGGGAGACAGACACACTGGACACTGGACTGATTGTAGCCATTATGTTTTTCTCAATGTTAAACTCCAGGGTTTGAAGTAAATGTCTATTTTTATATATCACTTACAGATTTGAAATTTGGAATATAGAATAAGTAGGAAAAGCTATCTGATAATATTCATCACTAATTTACTGTCTTCTATGAAGAGAGTCCTAATATGGAACTTGTAGAAATGGTAGATTTCATAAAATATTTCCAAAGGGCACCTGCCAATATAGAAATTGTCAAATCCACATTGTTGTTGGTTAGGTCTTATATTTTCAATGTTTTTAATGCAAAGGGAGGGCAAAAATTTCCCACTTGGAAGCTGAGTACCGTTAAAGATCTTTCTTGTATATAAGTGAGGACAACTCAGTTCTGTTCCTCATTTCAGTAAGAATTATGAACTTTGTTGTATTTGAAAAACAGTTAACTCACATATTTTTACATGTTTAATTGTACTCATCAAGCAGACAGATGGAAAAAGTAATCATAGGTGTCCCACTTTTTTGACTCACTCAAAAACAGAATATCCAGATAAATAATCCAGACAAATATCTCAGGTAAATTGCATGTCCTCTACTGAGGTAAACCAGAACTGCTTCAACATTTAGAAGACAGCATTCACCACAGTTGATATCTCTGATATTACAACTTGATACCTCTTACATCTCCAAGAGGTATGTTCACATTTTGCAGGTCTCATTCTATAGCAACATTTCAGCTTTAAGCTGTTTGTTAAATTATTTAATATTTCCTTACTCAGTAATCTCCAGGTAGTGCAGCCCGTATCGACTTTGAATTATATACTTGCCAGGGTGAGCCTGTACATCAATGGGCACATTATTCTTGTACCTATGGAAAAGCAAAGAAGCAGTATGTCACAAAGAGAAGTCATACCATACTTTAAAAGGTCAAATGCTTAATATTTGAAGTAGAACATCAGCTTCTGCATGTTTCTCTTGGATAAACTGTAGTCCAACTCCCTTGGAAGATATTACATATCTTTGGAAGTGTAATCTTTCTTTCTTTCTCTTTGACCTGTCCCGGGTAGATTTTATTCTCAAATTAAAAGAAGAAAACAGTCTTGAGTGGGATGAAAATCAGTTCATATTACCACAAACTTCATGTTGCTACTTGTAAAAGAAAGGAGAAGTCACATGAGCAACATCTCATAGTTTTATAAATGACAAATAAAAATTTTATAACCTCCTTACTTACTAGCTATGATAAAAATTTTGCTTGGTTTGCATATTTGACCTACTTTTAAAACCTTTATATACACAAAAAATGTCAGGTAGAAAGTTAACTTTTTGTTTACTTGCAACTTAACAGGGTTAGACTGGAGTACACTATGTTTTCTGGCACAGCTGTATCTTCAGGTAGGAAAGGTTTACTGTTCAAAATTCCCAGTTGTCCCAGTTTGATGGAATGAATGAAACAGTGCTGATCAGTGGTGAGCTGGTACTGCTAATTTTAGGGTTTATACGAACAGCTTGAGACTCTCATAGTGGAAGAACAGTGGTGCATGATAAATTCTTCCTCTTCAATTGTTGCATAAAATGTCACTCATTCTGGACAATGCATGGTGTAACCACGTGAATGTTTGTCTGAATCGTGTCTTAAGCAGGCATTGGAAATATGGAAAAAACTGGCAATAGAGGTCTAATAAATAAATTGCACTCTGAATTGTATTCAGTACATTTGGCATTGATTTGAGGTCCATAAAGAAAAAATGTTTTCAGAGAGACTGTCCTACTTTACATAGCTTCTTCCTTGTTCTTTTTAAGGTGTATATTTATAAAGTGAAATTATAAAGGATGATAGATAAAAGTATCTTCATCTTTTACTCTGATGTAGCTTAAATAAATCTTTCTTCTCACAACAGATAACCAGACAAAGAAGTTTGCTTCTTCAGTTCAGATTTTATATTTTAAACCTTTCATGATTTTCAGTCAGGAAAGGGAACTGGTCTGGTGTCAGTGGCTTGCCCCACTTCACCAAACAAATCAGTAATTAACAATTTTATGTTCACCAAGAATATTATCAGTTGAATATATCTCAAGATGAAGCTATATCCTCAATTAATCTGAAAACTGCCTTTCAGCACCATAAGCGTTATACAATAAAAAACATTTCCCTGACTACAAATATTTGGTAATAGTAATACACTGAGAATTTTCCAGGTGCTTAACTGGGTAAGGACCATAAACCCTAATGCTTTTTATCCTCATCTTCCTGTCAGCAAAATGTCTATGAAAAGGGACTCAATGCAGGGTAGTACTCTCTATTCTGCACATCAATCATTTGCAGAGATGCCTGACCTCATTACTCCATTATTCTGGCTTAGGCAAAGGATAATACATGAGTCCAGCAAGTGTCATACATTCACCACCACTCTTCACCTTGTCTGTGAGCTGGTGCCCCCCAGACTGAGCTGCCTGGGAACATCAGGGCATCTTTATATTACACCTAGTGTGTCAAATATTTTAGAAAATAGAATAACACCATCAGTTCTTAATATTTTCCAGGGAATATGAAATCATGTAAACAGGACTTAACTCCACAGTATCTTTAAATTTTCTCCACAGGGCTGGGCAACCCTTGGATACTATGGCAGTGAAATTGTTTGGTAGCATGGGGCGCTGTGCAGAAACAAGTTTTACTGGGTCATGCCAGCAGCAAGATGACTTTCACTTCTTTTATCTTCATCATCAGGTTAGTAAAAAGTAAGTGATTCCATTTTTATTTACTTGTATTCATCTATAGAAAGAATAGGGCTCATGTTAGAAGGACCACCTGTTATTTCTGGAAATGCAAATTCCAGAGCAGCCAAGTCATTAGCTAATGTGGGACTGCAATGTCCCACTGTCATTAGCCACTGATAGTTTATGCTTTCTGCTACTGGTTTCAAATGTCCTGGGTTTTCCATATGCTTTTTTTTACCCAGGGGAGTCAGAACAGCTGCATCAATCAGGTTTTCTTTAGAGAAAGTTAATAAAGCTTTATAGGTTTTCAGGCACAGCATGAAAAGGTCTTCATTGCTTATAGAAAGAATGACTGTTTGCAATACTCTACTGACATTTTGTTAGAAAGGCTGAATGAAAGCTGACAGATCCAGGTCAGTGCTGTTCTATATCTTAGAGCAAAGACACCTGCTGAAAAGGATGTGATCTTTTTTTTTTTTTTTCCATTAGTAGCCTGTGGCAATCTAAAATCCCTTTGGAATCCAGATATACAGTAAAATGATGTATTATTTTCCACCATCCACATTTAACACTTAGATGAAAGGCTGTCTTAGCAAGAGCTAAGACAGCTGAAGGCTCAGTTTAACCATGTCAGGTTTTGGGGATAAGGTGAATCTCAACCAAAGTGAAAATGACCCAGCTCTTGAATTCTTGGGCAGGATTCAGGTTACAGAGCTGGATTACAGCCATGGGCATAGCTGACCATTGCTTATATCCAGCTGAGACCAGATCTGAAGGGTTTGTCTGGAATCCTCTCCAGGTGGAATGTGAACACAGGGCACTTATAACCCTTACAGGACAGAAAAACTGTCCATGCAGAGCCTGGCTGTCAGAGTCCCAGGAGAGAGATCAGTGACTTTGTGCACTCAGCTCTGGCCTATTAATATACCTCTTAATAGCAATTTTTGACAAGCCCTGAAATTAAGGTTTTTAAGACCTAAATAAATGTAGAGTCCCTTAAGCAATTCAAGTAGAAAATTGCAATATATGATTATTACATAACGTTATAGTATAGTAGATGTTTCTCTTCCAACTCAGCATATTCTGTGATTCTGCAAAATTTTCCAATAATTCCAAAGCTGTCATCTTATTTGGATGGTTCCAGATCTACCTGAAGTCACTGACTGCAAACACTGACAATGTGTCTGCTATGAACACGTCATCATTACTGAGATTTCACAGCATCATCAAGGGATTTCTATTTCATGGAGATTCAGCACTATAACTGCTCAGCTGCCAAAAAGTTTGCTCTTGACCAAAGCCTGCTTTAATGCTTCAGGGACATTAGTGTCATTTGTAAAACTAAACTCAATTATTTGGAAAATAGCAGAGTATGAGTATTATCAGAGTATGATAAACTGCTATTTTTCCTTAATCATCGACAGAAGGATGTCTCTACCAAATAAAAAAAAAAGTCTATGTATTCCTAGTGCTGTTACACAAATATTTTAAATATTATTATAGTAATTAATTTACTATAATAATTATATAATTATTTGTGTTGTCATTATTATTACTTCATTTCAATACTTTGCTCTTTTTCTGTACAATGTGACTTGAAAGGTGTTTGACAGGCCTGCCATCAGTACCTGATTTTTATTTTTTTTCATGTAACTTATATCTTTCCAGAAAAATGACTACATTTATTGAGATGACTTCAGATTCTGGTTAAGTGGTGACTTTCAGTGCCAGGGATACAAACTTACCATGTAACACGGGGTTCTGGCCAGCCAGCCACAGAACAATTAAATCTAACATTTTCCTTTTCCCAGATAGTGTGGGAACGGGGCTCAATGATAAACTCAGGAGCATGTAAGAGTTTATCTTGATTCAGCTTTTTATGGAATGCCTGAGTCTCTTCTAGCTGGAAAAGAAACATTTTATTATACACTTCATTATAACAGCAGTTAGAATTGCAAATTATTAATACCAAACCAACCAAACAAACAAAAAACCAAACAAAAAACAAACAAACAAACAAAAAACCCAAACCAACCAACCAACCAAACAAAACCAAAACCAAACCAAAACAAAACAGAACAAAAAGGCAAAACCGCCTGCAAACCCCCTTCAATTTTTATTTAAACATCTAGACATACTTAATGTATTTATCTCACCTGGACACAGAAAACAAAGTTTTCATTTTCCAGTTGTTCTCCTTCCAAAATAACTAGATTTGATTTTACAGGGCTTTCCCCCTCAAAACTATTCTAAGTAGTATAATATTCCACATTTAATTACTTATTTATTATTTTAAATACAGAGTGGAAGGTGAAATAGGCCTGAAACTCAGATGTCTTCTGTACTTGTGCTGTAATGCAAGGCTCTCTATGCCTAGATCATCTCTGACAGAACTACTTTCAAACCTTTCCTCCTGATAGGATCTTTCATCCTCCCAAGGTAACTGGTTCAACTGCTTGACAGCTGTCCACAGAGCTGGAAAAAAACTCCTAATATGGTATAAATCTTGCTTTCTCCAAAATAAATGATTTCTTTTTTGCTCTTTTAAATATATGGAGAATTACAGGTCCCTGTATTTGGATTATTAAAAGAGGACTTTTATAAACTGGGCAATACCAGTTTTCCTTACAATGGTTTTTCAGCCCTGGACAGGTTGTTTGTCCTCAACATTCATCAAACACTGACTGCTCATTATCATCGGCCCAACAGACTCCAACACTGTTAAATAACCACCCCTTATGTGTTACTGATAATACTCTAGATTGGTATTTGCTTCATACAACTGTCATTAAATTGACTGACCTTTTATGACTCTCAGATCCTGAGGTACTTCTCCTTAGCCAGGCATCCCTCATTTACTTTATCTTTTCCTTCTGTGTAGTGATTTCCATTGGTTGATATCAAATTTAACCCTCACTGTTTCTCAATTTTTGAAATTATTTTGACTTCTTTACCTTGTCTTTGAAAGTGTTTACACCCTTTCCAACCTTATATCATAAGGATATTTTAAAAGCATATTGCCAATTCTTCTGCTTAAAACTATAAATAATAATATATAGTAATAGTATAGTATAGTACAGTAATGTAAGTAGAAGAGTAATAGAAATAAAGCTATGTATTTGCTAAATGAAATATATTTGCACTTCCATGTCCTGTCTGGTCACAACATATTTGTAACTATGCTCTGGGAATTATTTTTTAAGAAGCTGGACAATAAGGCACTCGATTAGAGATTCACTTCCAGATTTCCTCCCTAATTTACACCAAATTTATCCTAATTCTGTCCTAATTTATACCCAATGTTTAAAACTCTGGGGTGAACACTTTGGACAAGCTTGTTCTCAGGCCATTAAAGTCCAGAAATTACCCATTCACCTACTTATGAGCAAGATAAATATAGATTATAGGTAGATATAGATATAGATATAGATATAGATATAGATGATATAGATATAGATATAGATATAGATATAGAGATATAGATATAGATATAGATATAGATATAGATATAGATATAGATATAGAATAGATAGATATAGATATAGATTGCCACCTTTATTCTCTGGCCAGCAGCTGCCTCATCCTCCAGGTGAAGGATGCTGTGCCATTTAAATAGGTGGACATGACCAAAGAGCCTTCCCTGGTCTCCTACCCTATGCTTTTCTCTCAGCACAACAGAAGCATTCCTAGAGCCTGCCTGGGGCACAGTGCCTCTCTCCTTATCCATTTGATAGCTAAATAACAAGACTTTTAAGTAATTCAAGAGATTTCCATTGAAAATACTTAGGTTTATTATAACCATTATTGTGATTGGCCATGGAGTAAATCAGGGCACTGATGTGCTAGGCACTTTGCAAACACCAAACAAAAAAAGACTAATTTTCTTTTCCAGCTTAAGTATTAATTTCTAATCTTTTACCGTTTTCTTCATGGCTACACGTTCTGCAGACTCCCGGATCGCCACTTTCCTTGATTTCTTTTCATGATGTTCCTCTTCAGAAGTTGTCTTGGCCACCTTGCTGACACTAACTCCTTCCCCTGTGGCAAAAAGGTTCCTCTTGGCAACATATGCAGCACTTTCTTTAATTCTCTCTTCTTCGGTGTCTGTGATACCACTGATATTCACCTCTCTGAAAGAATTTTTAAAAAGCAGAATCCCATTGGAAAATGCTGAGAAGATGTTCTATTTCTACTTACTGCCAAATTAGCCACTACAGTGGCCAACACTCTTCTGCTACAACACTCTCATACGTATTCAAAGCAGAAATATGGAAGGGATTCTGCAGAAAGACTGAGTATTTCACTGTCAAAAGTCATGGCCATTTTCAGGGCCCCTCCCTCTAAATATGCCATACACATTTTCAGTTTAAACATTATCCTGCTGTGGCTTTTTATCTCCATCACTATAAAGATGAGTGTAAGGCATAACCACAGATCTTCAGGTATTAACTTACAGCTGCAGTGTTTGTAACAACACTGCCAAAGGGGCAAGAGGTAATTGTAGCTGTGTAACAATGTCCTCATTCCTGATTTATGAAACCCCCCTGCCCCCGGCCCGTATTACTGTAGATAACAAAAAGTTCTCTTCGTTCATAGAAAATTCCACCCTATATTGCTTTCAGGAAGATAACTATGGATTTTCTTGAAGCCTCCTCTTCAGGCTGTGTCCAGAGGTGAGACACAAAGAGCTCTCAGTGGGTGCAATCCTGTTTCCACACTCACATGTGGATGTACCTTTGAAACCATTTTGGCACTGCTTTGGCACTGTCAGGACATTACAGCTGCTGTAGTGGTGCACACACAATGAGAGTTCCTTGACTTGAGAAGAAGCATCAATATCCTCCTGCTAAATTTAGTTACTTTTAGGGAACATTAGATAGCACACTGAAAACAAATTCTGTTTAAGTTCTCATTAAGTGCCATCTTGCAAGCACTATAGAAACATCACCTCTGATTCCAGAGTGCACTCAAGCACAGCCTCTGTTTTATCATAAAACCCTTACTACTACTACTACAAACCAGAAATAGAAGGAAGAAATATTTTTTTTCTGTCTTCTTTAAGATTGCCAATATTATGCATTTGATAGCACATCTCAATACCAAAAAAATTTGAATTTAAGCTCAGAATTAAGTGTCCAGCCTCTTATCTGTGAACTCAGTTTGGTGAGATGCAAGACAGTCAAGCAGTAGTATGTGCTGTAAACTTAATTACATTTAACAACTGCTGAAAAGACTAAAAATCTCACTTAACAGCATAGAGCTTTGGCCACCCTCAAACTCAACTTCCTGTGTTTCAGTCTTCTTTAAGAGGATGATCCTTAAGAAATCAGTGGAACGATACATTCCCTCCACTTAGGCACATCAGCTGTCCCCACAAATATCACCTGAAGCTTCAGATTTATGGAAGAGATTTTTAAAAACAATTTTGTAAAAATCAGTATAATGAATATGAATATAGCTATCTACATTCATTTTAAATGAATCCATGGCATTTTTCTTCAAAGGCAAACTGATACTGTTTCCTCCTTAATTACAGTAGTTAAAATCTCAGCAACTTCACAGTTTGGACTGGTTTCTCAAGGCATTAAGCATCTTTTGGGAGTGGATGAATATCCTCTGACTAAAATAGAACTCATCCTAGTCGTCTGCAGTTGTGATCCCCAGATGCTTTTGATCAACAGTATTAAATATTTAGATTTTCTAATAATTCCTCCCTGTTATAATCTTCCCAGATCAAAGAGAAACATGTTCCCTGAAATGACAAATGCACAAAACATTTAAAAGTTGATTTTTCAGTCAAGTCTCAAGGGTTTCAGTGGAAAATCATTTTCAAACAGAAACAACCAGATCCAACCCCAAATGGCACAGGCAAAATATAATTTTAAGGGTATCTGCCATCTACAGTCCTTTGGCATAGGCTTATTAGTGATTGCAAATAATTCCATGAGCCACATTCAGCAACTTCAGCACTTATGGCATTACATCAAGCTCTGGGTGTTTTACTGTCTAAAATACTGTCTGGCTGTCCACAATTTTCTTTTGCAAGGATTAGCCCAGGTGTTTAAAAGGATCAGTTGCAAAGTGAATAATCTGAGCAAAGTATTTTTTCTCCAGCAGAAACAGAGGGTTCTGCAGTAGAACTAAATATTGGAAATGGTGACACATCGCTGAAGGTCACCCAGCTCCAACAAACCCACAGAGAGATGACCTTTGTAAGTAACTATTCCTTTCAACAGCTCCCTGCCCATGGGAAACAACACATCAATTTCCCTGGGGAATTTGGGAATGACATATAGCATGCACATGGTTCAATGGGCTTCAGCTGTTATCTTTCAAACAAAAATAAATATCTGCAAGGAACGTGGCATGCAACTTCCACAGTCTTGGCATGTGGTCATGAGCATGATGCCAGCGGTGAAAAGCCTCAACCAGATACCATTTCATGCTGTGTTGAGTTGAGCACTCAACAGTCATCATATGCTCTTTTTAACTAATTTTAAGACTTTAAAAAAAAAATCCCCAAACAAAATCAAAATTTTTTGGATCATTTCAGTGGCAGAAAAGCACACACAGCTTTATGAATTGCCATAAGCAAAAAGTAAGATTGACACAACAACAAAAAAAAAGGAAAAATAACAACAATGTAAGAATTTGACAGTATCTTTTAATGTAGGATCCCAAATAGGACCCCAAAATATTTCACAGACACAAATAAATGAAGCTACACACCATCACATGATGTTAGATATTACTGCATGCATTAAAAAAATAAGTGAAATTATTTCTTAGTATTTGTTAAGACGTTAACATGATGTGCTAAGATCACAGAGGCCTGTAAAAAAGCTAAGTACTAATCAACAGTTGTGTTTTTCAACTACTGCCCAATACTATAAATTTTACTTGTGTAGACTCAACATACAATAAAAAGGGAGGATATTTGTGCTTGAGGGCATGGGAGACAGATGATGGTGAGCTGCAAATCTGCTACATAACTATAAACAATGGCTAGGATGCAAAAGTAGTGAGAAGCCTTGAGAATATGTTATCTCAAGTTTTGCGTGAGACTGTCATACTTTTATGTGTTTCTATCACAGAAGATACAGATGAAACTCCAAAGCAATTTTTAAAAAAGGCAGCAGTGTGTTTCTTAATGCTGGTTGGATCAAAGAGCAGTGAAACCAACACAGGAATGTGCAAGGGGTGAGAAGAAATTACTCTGAGATAGTGGGAGGGAGTTAATAAAAAACAAAATTACTGTTCTCATCACAAAAGCATCACAAATGCTCAAAAGGCCAGAGCAATAATGTCCTCCACTGACAAGCTGGAACTCAGCTCACATGAAACCACAAGTTTGGATATAAAGCAGAAGTGCCTTTGGGTGTTGATTAAGCAGTAGACAAAAAGCCACTGGCTCCCAGAAACAACTTGGATGTGTCCCCTGAAAAATGCTGCACTGCAGAGGAAGGACAAGTTGAAGGGAGGTTTCTGTTCTACTGCAGATGGGCAAGAAAATTTTTTCCTGGCCTCTAACCAGGAACAAGTTTTCCACACTACACCCCAGTATGTATTAATCTGAACAAGTGACTGTGCTGGAACTGCTGGAGACTCCTACTAAAATCACTGTGCCATATCCCAAAAAAGGCAGGGGAGCCTCTTTGCTGGTGTTGGTTCTGGCTTCCACATAAAGATCACATTCGGCTTTACTGAGAACACTGCTGCAGTGAGATGTGTTACACAAGTAGTAACCATGCAATAAATACCACCACCATGTGAGATCAGTATGAATCATTACAATGGATTTGAGAAAGCATTGGGTTTTATTCCAGGTCTTCCCTGTGCCAGGACAAGGTATTAGCACATTGTTTCATTGTTTCTATGTTTAATGCTTGGTAAGAGATATTTGATTACAGAACAAGTCTTAAAAAAAATAAGCTAAATAATGTGGACAACATGCTTGCCAAGTTCCCAATAGGCAGGGTTGTAATTATATTTTCATTTCATAGAAAGTGGCCCTGATGATGTATTCAAAACAAAGTCAAGACACATAGGTTAATTTGTCCTGGCTCTGGATGAACAATGTCCAATTTTCTGCCAGTTGACTTCTCTTTGTCTTTTTATCATTCATGTGAAGTGCCAACCATCACCATAAGATCCATGAGTGTAAAGACAGATTAATGGATTTATTATTTTATAATTTATTAATAAAATGTCAGAAACAAGATACCAAACAAAATGAAAATGAACATACCGTCCTGTGAATATGGGCACTGAGTAGTCTAAGGCTTCATTCTCTTTGTTGTCTGATATCAAACTCTGTTTTGCTCTCTTTGCTTTGGGACTCATCTTATAAGATTGATCTTCTATCATTAAGTTGGAATTTTTCAGTCTGAAATAAAAATTATATTGTTAAAATCAGGAAAAAAGCTGTTAAGAAGCACTCAAAAATAAAATTAAAGTACTAAAATGTTTTTGCTGTCTTGTTTTGTCATCAAGAATTTATAATTTTTAATAGCCATCATTTCAGAGGTATTAAACACATAACTAAGCATACTTTTAAGAATCTCATAATTACAAACATACCACTTATGCCCCTTGATATTAAATCTAAATAGACAGAGTAAACAATATACCTGGTAGCAATGTACTTTTAATAGCTTTTGGTTTGGGACTTGGGAAGATCATTTAAGTCTCTCTACAGAAATTGTAGGGCACTGCACTACTCAGCAACCAGTGTTGCCATTCCCACTGCTCTCCCATACCACTCCAGTGGGAAGAGTTGAGTGAAGTAGCACCATTTAACATAGCCCAGATAAATGAAGGATGACTGAAAAGGAGGAAGAGCTTCTCACCAGCCTGGGAGGGACTCTAAAGAGCATGAAGCATATTTGAGGCAATCACTTTAGGTTAATTTTTAACATAGATACAAATTGTGTAAACAAAGCTCGAAACACCTGGTCCTCTTTTGCCAAAGCAACACATCTCTAATGCCCATATCTATGGAATATGTGAATTATTTGTCAGCCTTTAATAAATCCCTGGAGTGTCTATTCACCTGTCTTGCAACATTGCCACAGAAAATCACATGTGAGTCTGCTTCTGCTCTGGGGATTTGTCTACACAGAATGAGCTCCCTGCTTACATGTGCAGATACAGGAGCAAATGATGGTTTCTCAGCAAGGCTCGTTAGCCCTGACATGTGCCTCTGTCAGGGATAACCTGCTTCCCACACCCTGGATAGCTTACCCTGGTGTCTCTACACAGCACGCTGCGCACATATATCAAAACCCATGGGCCCCCGGGAATGTTGCACATGCATAATGTAATATAATATTATATCCTTGGGCTAATGTTTTCCTTAGGCTGTATCCCTGCAAAAGTACCACCACCAACACAAGAAGAGTGCTTAGTTTCCAAATTATGTGCTAGTAATCTATTCACTGAAACTGTGTGTGAGATGATGACACAGGTCTGCTTTCATTCTCCCATCTTTCCTTCCTTCATTTTTTGTGTCCATCCCTTTGCCCAGACTGAGTTCTCTCCCCACCAAGTTCCTGTTAAATCAGTTTCCCATTCTCTAGCTCTCTTACTGTCTTTCTTAATGCAATTCCTCTGTGCTCCCCAGGTGCCACCATCACCAAGCCAAGAGATGCTCAGTATAAGGGGTAAAAGCAACTGTGCACTGCTTCTCCTTCCTTCCTCTTCTCCCTGTAACCTGGTATCCACACAAAAGAAGGCACAGCCAGTGAGGGACTGTGGCACACACTGCAGGACTGGGGCCCAGGGTTTTCCATGACAGGCACCAGGGTCAGCAAAGGTACAGACCACATCCACAGGAGAGAGATCCTGCGGGCTCTGGGTTTTGACACCAGGCACTGCCCAGGACAGCCAGGGACGGAGTACAAGAGAGGTGGATCCAGCTTTAGAGACAGAAATCCAACCAGAAAACACTCAGGAACAGTCCAGGCAGAGTAAAATAAAAAGGAAGAGACACATTGAAATGGCGTGTGCAATGGCCTTACTGCTGGGTTGGACAATGATGTGCTGCAATCACTACAGCAAACCACAAATGCACTGGGAGAACTCATCAAATAAGGGATAAGAAACATCAAAGGCAAACTATTTTCATTATTTTTCTTAATTGAACTAGAGTCTGTAAGGAGCTACAGATCTTTACTTAGCAGGTGACTTTTATTCCTGCCCTATTTAAAAATGGGTCAAACCTGGAATTTTGACTCTGACATTAGATTTCCTCAGAGCTTTAGGCTGAACCTGTTAGGAAGCCACTTCATTCCCAGCTGTTTCTAGCTCAAGAAGGATCATAACATCAATTGAACTTAAGTTAAAATGTCTAGAAATTTTTATTTTCATAAATGTAGTTGAAATGTGGTGAAAATTTCAGTTCAGGCATTTACAGCACTGTTAAATCCAGACCAACACATTATTCCTAAAGGAGAGTTGGGCCTTGCAGTCAGTTTAGTTTTCATTTAAGGTCCAGATTTCACATTCATGCAGGGAATTAATGGGAAGCATATATAGCAGTTCCCACCACTCCCTACTAGGCATTTAGTTGACATCTTTCCTGTATGGTAGTGGGGGTTTCCTATCTTTCATTTATATCTCTCTAAAATTATTCTAAAAGGCAATAATAAATTGCTAGAGGTTCTGTTTGTTTGGAGGCTATTTTTTCACTCAAACCCTCCAAGTGTTTGAAGTTGAATATTTCACCTTCATGACCATACCAGAGCACCCAGCTGATGTTTTCAGAGGAATACCTAGAATCACTCCAAAATGTTCTTTAGAATTGCACTGCGTAAACCAAGGGATTAGATTAATAAATTTGAAGTAGCAGAAGATGTTTCTCCTTCCTAAATTCTACCATTTGCTTCTGTTCTGGCAGAGTTAGATGCAGGCTAGTAGAAACACATATTCAAATGGAGCTCTTTGCTTGCAAAAATTGGTTAAACACTATTCAGTCATGAGGTTTATTTCCCTGTTTTCCCATGTTCTTACTATTTCTTCCTGTGCAACACAAAAATAAAATCCTGCCTAAAACCATTATTTAGGTGGCCCAAAAGAGGACTCTGTTTCTTGAACCAGATTCTAAAATCTTGCCCTTTATTTTAAAACGTTCCAACCTTTTACCTGATATGTGGAACAGAATCTCCCCAGAGGAGCAAGAGCAGGGTATCAGTGCTCTCTAGTTTCATAGGAAGGAGCAGTACCATGACCTTTTAACACCTTTCAGCCTCATCTGATATGCCCAGCTAGCATACGTATATATTTTTCCCAGGTCAGATATTATCTGTACTGTCTTATCAAGGTTCGTGACCTAAACCTACTGTCCTTACTTCAGGGTGGCTTTCAGCATGTTAAAATATCAATGCCAGCATTTTTCTAGTTCTTCATTAGAGTTGTAAAAGGCACAGGCATTGTTCTGTAGAGATGTAAAAAACATATACTATTACCTTTTCCCTCCAGCCTAACAGAGGAACTAAAGAAAACACTGTGCAGGGCGTCTGCAACTCCCAAGCAGATGCTTTGTTCTGTTTTGATGTCTTTTTCTCAGACAGAGAATATGCTGGCACTGCCCCCGTTTCTGTGCCTGAAGGGACAGGTTTCCCACACTGCCCAAAGACAGTCTGCACCCAGTGGATGTAGAAATGTGTTCTGGAAGCAAACCACAACATCTTATTCTTTAGGTATTTCACTCCTGCATGAAAAGGCACATATAAGCTCTTTTGCACCTCAGCAAAATCATGTATCTTGTCCTAAGCACAAAGAGATGCTGGTATACACAATGGTTGCACCAGCTGTACCTGCTGGAGAAGCTCCATTAGCCACAAGACCTTGTCCAGGCTCTCTTTTTAGCAGCTCTTTATTTCCTAATATGCAGTATTTTAACTTACTGTAAATAGGATATAGTAGATTGGCAAACCCATTTACAGGAAAGGAAAAAAAAATATTTTCAGCAAAGAACTCTTTAAATTCAGCCTCTAAAAATGAGAAATGCTCTTTGGTGACTATATTAATTTTAAGTTGCTGACAGGTTTGTCACAAGCACAGGCAATATTGCTGGCAATATTCCCTAACACAGCTTCCACAACTATTTTATTTGAAGGGGAATTGTTTCCACATAGCAGGTCTCATTAAAACAATTTCCACACTTGGGTGTGACATCTGGAAGTCAGCTTCTTAACCCTCACCTATAATAAACCAAAGGATGAGCAGTGCCAGGATCATGGTCTTCTAATGTTTCTGGAAGTGTATTATTTACTCAGCCTTATCCTGATCCTGGTTACAATGTTGCTCAGAAGATCACTAGCTCTCCCTGACAGCCTAATTAATGGCAAGTTAGAAAGGCATGTCTCCTCTCTTTGCTTGGTACACCTGAGTTACACCACATCCTCTCTGCTGTTTCACCTGGCCTGCAAAATACATGCAAATGCCTGAGCCACACCAGTAACTTCTGTTTTCCCTCTAAGCAGATGTCTGGCCCTTTTGGTGGCAGATAATCTGTGACACAATGGGATTATTGATACTGCTAGACAGGAGAGTAACACATGGAAAAGCAGTGAAAGTTTGAGCAAAGGCAAATCACTGAACTTCCACTGAAAAGAGTTAAATGAGTTTAATCCAGCAGTGCTGTTTGACAGCCCTGTAGTTCTATAAGCAGCTTTGGCAGACCTGACTCAAAGCTTCTCAGAAGCACACGGAGGATGGAGCACTGCTCTGGAAGGTTTTCCCACAGGAGCCAACCTGCTCATGCTGGCAGCCCCCAAGGACTGGATGGGGAAGAGGATGGGTGGCCACAACATCGCTTGTGGTAGACACATCCCTCACCTGTACAGAGCCTCAAGGGGGGCAGCACATGTCACTTTTCCTGCCTCTGCTGAACCCAAAGAAGAAGTGCTTGGCTGAAGACAGCCCCAAGAGCTGGTGGGGAGGGCTGGGTGTGAAGAGTCAACCTGTACATGGTGAGATGCCCTTTCTTTTGGAAGCCCAGAGGTTTGCACCCCTGGCCAACTGCAACCAGCAGAGCTGCAAGCTTCCATACTTGCCCTTGATTTTGTCAGTTTTCATTTCGCTCCTTGTACCTCCTCAAGCTGTTATGGTGTGAAGAAGACTTGAAATGAGGGGGACAGGCCACTTGCACACACAAAATTTTCATCTTCCTGAAAAATCAAGCTGTGGCTCCTTCAAACTGCCTGTGTTCACACTCTGGGAATGTTTTCCACTCAAGGGAGGCTTCAACCTCACAGAACTGGGTCTGGCTCAAGTCTCACAGGTTACCTAGTTCCTAGTCCTGCTCCACTGGTTCCTCCATGATAAATCCCTCACATAGCACTAACTGCATGTCAACACCAATGCTTCATGAACTCTTTCCCGTACTGTGCTACAAAAAAGGATAAGACTTAAATTTTGCAATAACTCTAAGTTTACCAGAAGCTACTTCAGCTAAAAATAGTAAGTAACTTGAATAAAAATGTAGTATTTGAGTTTTCCTTTTGGGCTTAGTGGTGTTTATCAGCAAAACTACATCCATTATGCAAAAATCTGTATTTGATGGCCATAGTCACTGATATGCAATCATCAGTTTTCAGTCTGGATATGGATTTGTGTGTCCATTCTGGTTTCAAGCAAACACTATTGTTCAGGTCATTTAGATACAGCATTTCAATTCAAGGCCTTTTCTACTTCTAGAGAATGGGATGAATTTGAAGACTCTTTTTTCTCCCTACACCATTCTTTTCATATGGATGAAAACAGAAAGTCTTTGATTTTCCTAATTTATTTGAGTAACACTTGTTGTCTTCAAATTACCCCTCATAGTATTTTGGGTTATCTGGGAAAGACATTATAAATTTGGCAAGAATCCCTTCAAATTTGAACAGCATTTAACTGTAGAATTGCATTATTTTTTCCACTTTGCCTCTTGCAAATTGCAGAAATATGGACTGCAAAAAAGAAATAAATACCAACATAGAGGCTATATTAACCATAAACCCAAGTTAAATACTGAGATCTTAATTCAGAAATATTGTCTCCTGTGTTAATTAAGTTTTGTGTGAGAGCTTGGAATCACATGCATCTGATCTCCAGAGTCCTTGTCTTCTAGGTAGCAGTAATGAATTTTCTCCAATATGATGACAGGATCACAGAAATGAAGAAGTTGCAGCCGAGACATTCTTATCTCTGAACAATCTGTTGGCAAGTTTTGTACTACAGAGTATTATATATGCAAATATGCTATTTTAAACCAAAAACTTTCATCTTGAGCAAAACCTCAGGAAACCTGGAAATGTTTTAAGTTCTCTCTCAACTAAGTAATTTCATTTTCTTCAATATTGCGCTGTTGACATTAGAGTTCTTTTTAATGACAACACACAGGTTTCAGAAGAACCTCATGTGGTAGCTGAAATGCTTGTAACTGGGAATCAGAAACAGGTTTTCTTGACAATAATTTTTTACAACTTGAAGTTCTTTATTTTATGAGAACCTTTTCTTCAAGAAGAAGCAAGTTTTGGGTTAGGGTCAGCAACAGAGTGCAGGCACAGCTGCATTGCTGCAGAAATTTGGGATATCTCCCTTTACCCAGCTCCCTTTGGAAGCATAACCCTCAGTTCCAGCACCTCCAGTTTTCTTCCCTTCACCAGCAGATTATAATTGAGATTCTCACTGCTTTCTCAGTGGCAAATTATCTGCACAAGTAAAATTGTTTCAACAGCAAACCTGGATACGACCTAGCCGAAGACAATCAGTTACAGAATCATAAAATCATTACAACCTCTAAGATCATCAGGTTTAACCAGTAACCCAGCACAGCCAAGCCCACCCTTAAACCATGTTCTTAAGTGCCACACATTTCTTTACCACTTCCAAGAATGATGATTCCACCATTTCCCTGGTCAGCCTCTTCCAATACCTGACCACCCTTTCAGTGAAGAAATGTTTCCTAGCATCCAATCTAAACCTCCCCTAGTGCAACTTGAGGCCATTTCCTCTCATCCTGTCTCGTTACCTGGGAGGCAAGACCAACCCCTGCCTGGTTACATTCTCAGATGGTTGTAGAGAGTGGTGAGGCCTCCCCTGAGTGTCCCTTTCTCCTGGCTAAATAACTGTATTTCCCTCAGCTGCTCCTCATAAGACTTGTGCTCCAGAACCTTCATCAGCTTTGTTGCCCCTCTTTGGATACATTCCAGCAACTCAATGTCTTTCCTGTAGTAAGGAGTCAAGTAAGTCAGTCACCTCGACTGTAACAGTCTGAGGTTCAAATTCTTGAACAAACTCTGGCAAATAGAGATTGGACCCTGAGCTTCCTGAAAGCCAAGATTTCAGTGAAGGCTGAAATCACGAGGTATTGTTTGCTGTGGTACATGTAGTCTTTCTCTTATTGGTTTTGGCCAAGATTTCACCATTATCCACAATCCTGGGAGGATATTCAGTTTTCAAAATTTAAATTATCTGCTGGACAAGTTTTGATCAGTTCTGCTAGCGATACTCTTAATTTTACATTAGTAAAACAGCGAACAGATGTTTTGAGCTATAATTTGTTGATTGTTTCCTCTATTGCTAACAGCTGCTCTAATCTTACTTTAATACTTCCCTAATTTCTGTAAATCTCTGAGATACATGCATACAAATAAAATGAGGCTATTAGAGCAAAAATACTCTGCTAATGTAATTGCTTGAGCAATATTTATTATCTTAAATTTTTAAAAAACGTGATAGCTGAGCATAGCTACTCTTCTCACGTAAGATGGACACTTCAGGTTATTTCTACTTTGGAAATAGTATGCCTCAACCAATATACAGTGTGAAAATTTCAGTTTCTTAAATCACTCAGTGCAAAAGTGAAGCTATTAGGCCAAAGAAGAATTAATCCTGTATGGGTGCATCAACTCAAACTTGCATGAAGAACTTTGAGTTCTTTTACTACTTCAACCTTGCCAGATAAGAGACAGCCTCAATCCAAAGCTATCTCAACTCTTCATATTAAATTCAGCTGTATTTATGTGGCTAAACAACTTGGAAGGAGAGGTAGCTCATGCCTAACCAGTTTGGAGTGTGAATATGTCAGCATTCAGCCATCAGCATTGGCAGTGCTATTCTTACGACAGTCCAAGCGTCACACATGGATTAGTCCAACAAACTAAGCTGACCACAGTCCTTCCCGTTATCAAAGCCAAGGGAAAACACCGGACCAGGAAAGTACTTTAACGCCATTTATGTGGACGAGGAGGAGAGTTTTGCCATTGTTTTCAGTGTAAAGTGTTTGGACATTTTTCTACCAGAATGCTGTTCCGAAGACGGATTATCTTACCCAAAGCTGTAGGCTTCAGATCCCAGCCTGTAGGCTGCAGCCAGCTTGTTGATGGATTCAGATGCATGGCTGTAGGCAGCGGAGCTGGAGCTGAGGGACTCCGAGTCCAGGCTGTAGGCAGCAGATCTCTTACTCTGGGCGGCAGAGCGGTCGTAGGCTGCGGATCCATAGCTGTAGGCTGCCGACTCGAGGTCGTAGGCTGCCGAGCCGTGGCTGTAAGCTGCCGAGGAGTCAAGGCTGAAGCCTGCCGCAGACGAGTGGCGATAGGCTGCAGAGCCCCTGGCATAAGCTGCGGATCCTTGGGCATAGACGGCGGATTTGCTCTTTGTCTCCTTTTGGTACTGGCTCACAGTGGAGGACAGCGCTTTGTGGCGGTACGCGCGGTCATAGTGCTCGTGGTGCCTCTGGTAGAACGGTAAAGACATCATGGGTGCCTTCCAATTCTGGGTTTCACTGCACTTTTCTGAGTGTAAATAAACAGGATAATGTCTGAAAAAGAACAGGTCGAACATAAGGACTACTGTCAAGGAAACTCCTGAGTTAGCATACAAATAATACCCAACTTCACACAAACTAACAATGAACTTGAAAAATGCAATGCAATGAATTTAGAGATATCTTTTTATGATGTGATTTAGACTTTCAGACAGGTTCATATTCACGTTTCAAGATGCCCATGTCCCCATCATGACCAGAAATGTTTGCACTGTTGTGATTGTTCATTTCCAGTTGGCTCTCTGCTCCTGCAAACTATTTATGTGCTCACTTATTACTGCAAACTAATGAATCTCTGTGTGCCTGGCGTCTTCAGAAATAGTATAAATAATTTTGTTCAATTACAATAGAGATAATAAAGTTATTGCTTTATTTAAAGTTATTACTTTATTATTAAATTATTTTTAAAGGCATTAGCAAATCCAACAAGGCCATAAAAGCTGAAAAAAATATATTAACTTTTCATTTATTTTTGTAATCCAATTTTCAGACTGAATTTAATGTGCCATTTATTGTTACAACAGTGAATTAAAACACTAAGATTGAGAAGGAAGTCAATTTTTATCTAAATGTGCATTACAGTAATTGTTTTGTATGTGATACCAGGGTTCAATTTAAAAGGGCTTATTGTGCATTATACTTTTACAGTTGAATTGGGGATCCAGTATGTATGCAATGGGTAAAATAACATTGTGTTCCTCAGTCCAAATCCTTTTCTTTTAACCTAAAATATCATGTTCAAGGTTGCCAAGACCCTTCCTCCAGATAACAGGCCCATTTAATTTTAGTTTGCACGTCATCAGTTGATTGTCTTGTAATCTCTTGTAGTGCAAATTTTGACCAGGTGAGAGGTAGTTCCCCTCTCAAAATGGCATGAAAGTTGAGTGCAGAAAGAATTTCCCTCATTTGTTTGTTCTAAAAACAGCAGTTCAGTCATTATTTTGCTTTTTTATTATGCTATTGTTATAACTGACTTTTTCTACTTTGACATGCAAGCTTGCCTCAAGTAATCCATATGATAACCTTTCTTTCTCTTTCTTTCAGGCTCACATGGCTACTAGGATTGTCCCTGAAAAGGTCCCTCATTAGTAATAGAAATGAGCTACAATAAGAAAATGTTAACAAGTGTTACACAAGGTGTAAACAAGGTGGTTTTGTTTTGGGTTTTTCTTAGTGTTGATCACAACAGTAGGAAAATTGTTTGCTTTGTGTTTTCTTCATATTAATGAGAAACTATTTAATGTTTGGACATAAAATACACTTACAGAACTGGAAGACAATCATGACTTCATTAAAGTCTAGATATAAGATATAGGTTGTCCTGTGCAGGGTCAGAAGCTGGTCTTTGATGATCCTTGTGGGTCCTTTCCAACTCAGAATATTCTGTAATTGTGATTTTTTCCCCCTGGTCTTTATGCTCCCTAGATTTCAGTCCTTAGCTTTTCCTTTAGTATTTGGTTCTGATACCAAGTCAACTAATTTCAAACTATTCTCTTTGATAACTGCTGAGGTATTTGCCCTATCCAAGGTAAATTAGGAAAAAAAAAAGCAAAAACAAAAACCCAACAAACCAAACCCAAACCCAACAAAAACCCAAAACAAAGAGGAAAATTTTCTTCTATTTCAGGGATCTCACAAGGGAGATGCTCCTTGTAGGATAACTTAATTGATCATTTAGTTGCAGGAAGACAACAAAGAAGAAATTTATTCAAAAACTTTTTATGTAAAAAAAATTGCTGCTATCCTGACCACAACAAAACTGTGAGTTCAAGGAGACCAGATTATACATTTACTTCATTTTTATCTGAGGAAGAAAGAGAAATAGGAAAGAGGCCTATTGGTCTCTATGGCAAAAACTGATGCTCCTTTTTAACTCCCTTATTCCTAATGCTGGTATTTTTTTCATGTCAATCTAAAAGAATGCAAATATTCTGCCTAGCATCCTTGTTTCTAATACCTGTCAGTATTTTGTGGTTTTACTTATTTCCCTTTGTTTGCTACTGGTAGTATGTAGTTCCTCTTAATTTCTCTAGTTTCAGAAGATTTTTTTCCTTCATTTTTCTGCATTGCCTCCCTCTTCCAGCTCCACAGAGCTGGGTTTAGGACTTGTAAGTCGTTGTGATCGCTGCCTAGGAAGGTTAAGGCATACAGAAGAATATTGTCTTGCACACTGAAAGGGAGGGAACATGAGAACATCCTGTTTTCCTTCTGCAGAGTACTGTGGCTTGTCTTCACCAGCTTTATTTGAAGTGTTGGCTGCCTTCATCATTCATACAACAGCCCCAATGCTAACAGGCATTCAGCTCAGGCATTCCCACAGCCTTCCAGGCTTCCAAGTATGGAAGGTGTTCCACAAGTATGAAGTACTGCATGTGTTGCCCATTAAGAAGTTAAATGAGGCATTTCATTTACATTTTATCAGACCAAAAGAACAGGTTAAAATGTACAAAGGAAACATTCTTCTTCCAAGCATGAAAGGTCTGGATCTCACTGTCCTCAGGAGTAAAAGTCTGTGATAGTGGTAAGGGTAAGGACTATGATAGCAAGGCAGGCACTGAGCAAAGTCAGCTCCCATGGTTCAAATCAAAGACCAACACTGACTCATGTCATGTAAAAGGAATCTCCTTTCATAGGTATTTTAACACACTGTGAGTTATGTTTTATGTTTCCTGTGAAACATCAGGGATTGCTCACAGGCCAGGATAAGCTGGTTACATTAGTCTGATCAGATACAGTAGTGTGATGCTATCAGAAATGAGAGGTAACTCAGAAACTTCCAAGGACTTTGCTCCTATCTGGAGCACTGCCTGATTATCAGATTGGCTCCCATCTCTTAAGTTTTATCTATGCTACCTGCACCCACTTTGTGTGCACCAACCAGCCCCCCACCGTGTGAGGGCAACACTCCCTCTCAAGATCAGTGTAGCACTTCAAACCTTGGCCTAAAAATATTAGTGGCCATAGTTAGATGAATTCACAGGTTTTGGAGCTATAGTTTAGCAGCTGTGGAACTGAGCATTTAAAATTACTGCTGAGCAGATACACAGTTCTATACTTGTCCATAGTTCATAGCTACACTTTAAAGGAAGTGATTCTGCTGGCATTACCTCTTGTGCTGTTTATCAGTCTGTGTAATTCTTTAAAGATCTACTCCATCAATCAATGAAAATAGTGAAAGAGATTTTAAAAAAAGGAAACTCTTGTAAGCATAGAAAAGATAACATCCTATGCAACAAGAAAATATTTATGTTATTTAAACATTCTCTAAGCCCGCAGGAGATTACATGACAAACTCTTCCTGTATCTCAGTAACCCATGCTTCATTTGAGAATACTATGACAATATGCAAAGACAGCTGAGTGAAAATAAAAGAGCCCCTGCACGACTTTCTTTTGTTCCACAGCTGAGCCTTCACATCTTCAATTCACATCCACAAATCCCTCAACTGCTGAGCTAAGAAGAATAAAGGGAGCTACTATCAACTTGGCATTACAGATTCAGATTAAAAATTGAACACATAGAACCTTTCAGCATAAAAAAACCCACTTACCAGGATCCAAATGAATGGCAGCAAATGGAAGAGCTCCCAAGTGGATGAATAGCACAAAAATACAGCAACAATGAAGCCAGCAAAGAAAGAGGTAGTTAGGACGAGGGGTAAGGACTGGACTTCAAGGTCCAGAACAAAAATAATGCCTGCAGTCAGTGGAATGTCAGAGCCCCAGTCCAGACCTTTTATGGCCAGGGGGATGCTATAAATATAGCATCGAAGAGGGAGAGAGACAGACACTGATACCCTGTACTATCTCTGTGCAAAGACATGATGACGGCAGCTTCAAACTAAAGGAGATACAGAGTTCTGCCTTTAAAATATCCTCACTAAATTCTGCATAAAATCAGCAGGCCACTTCAAAATTATTTCTAGGATTTTCTTTCCTTCATTAAATCATATTTAGGAGGAGAGAAAAAAAACTTGTGTCATTAACCAGAAACTAGGAAAGACCAATCCCTGTATTGACCTTTGCTATGGTGCAAGAATTTGAACATTTTATTGGTTCCTTTTTTTTAATGCCAAGCCACAGTACATGTAATATCAATATTTCTTCTTAGCTTAATGACAGATAAACTATCAAGACTCTCTAGAGTCATATGAGTTACATTTCAACAGAAATGTATTTTCTTTGTTCTGTTGACAGTGTTACTTTTTTGTCATCTTCTTTAAGATAAAATGCTAAATTAAGAACATGACCTTATGAGGCATTTCAGTAGATATAAACAATACAGCTCTAAAATACAACTTTTTGTTTCTAAATTAAACAGTATTACTTCTAAGAATACTTAGATGGGCTTGTCTTCTTTCATTTTGGCCACAGCATTCTGGCACAAAAATGAGTAATCAGTGTGGCTGAATATTACATCAGAACAAGTTCTGTCATCCGAGATATAATCGGTGGAATGAAGTGTGCCTTCATTGTAAATACAATTTTCCTCTGCATTGTAAATACAATTTTCCTCTGCACTGTAAATTTAGCTTTAAAAAAAAGCAACTAGTGCATTTTATTTTGTGCATTTGCATTCACATAAATATTGACCCTCTCAGTTCTGCTATAGATTCTTTTCACGCATGCCACGCAACACAACTGAGAACTTTCCAGATCCTCCTGCTCTGCTAACACTGTCCCCTTTATGGGTGTAACCACCAGAAGAAGGTCTGGGCAAGGCTAGAGGATCCCAGGCATTTCTTTACAAGAGTTCACCATATCTTCTTCTTCACCTCACCTCCTTGATTCTGTATGAAATCCCTTCATTTTCCCCACTAGCTACTTGTTCCCTGGGGAGCCACAGCCTCCTGCCTGATGCTCTACCATGCAGTAAGTTCAGAAGCCTCTTCACCTCCCCCACCAGGAGCTGCTCAGGGGCACCAAACATAGGGGCTTTTGGGTTTTGTTCATGAGAACAGAAACTATGGCCAGCAAAAAGTTGTGCAGTCACAGAAACTGTATTGTGGCTCAGCAAACTGTACAAATCTGCAACAGGCAGAATGAAAAACAGGAACCTAAATATAAGCTTTTCTTCCCCCATAATACTGTGCCAGTGGTAGTGCCACTGAACCGTATGTTCTGGGCTATAATGTACATTTTTAGGTAGAGTAGATGGGGCCTCAGAGGACAGATTCCTGGATTTCATTACAAACTCCTCATCCACTCCTTCACCATGGGTCATTTGCACTGATATTGTAGAAATTTTTATGACAGGCAAATTGCTTTTTAAGAATACAGGAAACTGTAGAGAAATGAAAACAATTAAATATCACATTTCTCTGTTTTAATTGCAAGACAATCTGTACATCTCACACGTGGGGGATAAAAATATGAACAACATTTTCAGCGTTTTTCTAAGGCATAATGGCACTATGAAGTTCAATACAGTTTTCAAATTTTGTGCTGCCTCTGTTCATTCTGTAAATAAAATGGAGATACAGTGTAACACCAAAATATTTTGCATTATTTTGCCCCTTAAATTTACACACTTTCAGATCTAGCTTTATTATGAGATAATATCCATGGCTAATTTCAAATTATTTAACTCCTATTTGAATATCAAAGTACATATTTTAAATCACTTGGAGCTCTGGAAGCCTCAAAATCCCTGCAGCACTCTGTATCCACATGTATTTAGTCACATTGGGCTTGGGAGAGACACCCTTAGGAAATGTTAGTTCTGTCTTCTCCTAATTAGAACTAGTACTGGAGATCAGTTTGATTTTCTGAATGGGAAAGCTGGAATATTAATTTAGAACTCGACATGACAGAATAAAAAGCTTTCCAGACTGTCAACTGAAGTTTTGAGAGCATCCTGTAGCTAGAGGCATAAGTCAAATTCCACAGCATCCCAGTCCATCTCTTTCATTTGAGTATAATAAATAAATCTAGCAAAACAATTTTTGGAGAACAGAGGCTTTCAGCATGTGTGCTGTCTTCTGGAGTTTGGTTTCAAACTTGGATCCAGTTTTCTGAATTGATTTTTATCAAGAAAAAAAATCACGTTAGTTAGATGTGCTATTGTCCATTATACTCCAACTAGCCATCTTCATAACCCACTGAAGGGAAGGGAGGTCTGTGTTCCCTACCTTCGCCCATAAGAAGGTATTAATGTCCAGGTTTCTGTTGATTCTCTACATCACTCTCAGCTCATACATTTAACAAGGAGTCAAACTTTTAACAGAAGGGCCTGGGTGCAGCCTACAATAGCTTGAGTGCCTGGCCTCACTCCTGAAGAACCAAGTACAAGACCACTGTCTTCTTGATTTGGATAGAAATTGTTCCAAAAATTTTTCATCATAGAGAAATATTTAGCCTTACTATTATTAGCAACATTCATTCTGCAGTGTCTCTCTGTAACTGGAAATGTCGCATGAAAATGTTGTTGCTGACAGCATTTACTTTCCTTCGTAACATTTATAAGGGTTTCTGTCCATAATAAAACCTTACCCCAAGAGCAGATAGCAGATTCCTGGAGCTATTCCAAAAGAAAATTCTTACCATTTCTTTAAGTAAGTGTTTTTGGCACTTAGATATTTTTTAATCCATAGTATCTCCTATCATTTTAACTTCCATATCGAAATAGATGGTTGTTAAATGTTGTCCCACATTTTATCATTCTTTCCTAAACATCACAGATTTTTCAATACCTCTATTCCAATAATGCTGGATAGTTTCTAATACCATCACTGTGTTTAGCTTTGTATCTTGGGAAGTCTGGCCAAAACACCTTGACACATGATTGCTGAAGGACCAGAGAGTTGTACCTGGTAAGTGTTACCTGCAACTGCACATAAACCAAACCCAGAAAGCTTGACTGAGGTACAGTATCTGAGCTTCTGCCACTTAGGTATGCAGCTTTTAGAAGCAGGTAATATGCTTCAAAGTATGAGTTAAAGAGTTTAGGCATGATACTGGCCAAACAGAGGTGCCCAGTGTCTGGGACTGGGGCAGTGGGATGAGCACTGGCTGCCAGGTCCTGATAGAGCCTGTGGGGAGCTCCCATGGCCCTGGGGAGCACTAAAACCAGTGACTTTGCAGTGATTGTCACTCCCTTTTCTGTTATCCATAGCCTGTGTAACTGAAGTAGTTCATTACAAAGAAAACAATCTGTAGATATCATCTTACTGAAGTGCAAGCTACGATTGCAATAATACAAAGCAATTGCCTCAGGTATTACAATAATCACTTCCACAATCATTCAGGCACAGCTAACACAAATGTACCCAGTACACAAGAACATCTTTCATTTTGTTTGTCCTCACATTATTTGATGAAATACATTTGAATCAACCAAATGTTTCTTTGAAAAGAAAGGATAGTGGCTATGTCTTAATAGCAGAAACAAAATATGTTTTTAGCTCTTTAGCCATCACACTTGGAAATTATGTCTAATATAACAATTAAGCTCAACCAATTAGAACAAAGTTTTGAGAAAAATTTGCATCAGAAATTCACACATTGCTTTATTCAACACTCTGTGCAGGATAGACCCTCAAATTTCAAACATCAATTATGAGTAAGAAAGTCTTCCAGAAACTGGGAGTGAATGCAAAAAGACCTGGTGAAGACAAAGAGGTGAACATTAGACTGTTTAGTATTGAAAGAAGAGAAGGAGATACATTGAAGAACAGAAGGAACTGAGATTAGGATCTGATGAGTGGACATGCAAGTCAGAGATAATTTTGGTGATTATTTCCCAGGTGTGATTTAACTTTAAATGAAATAGCTCAAACATCAGCAGCATGAGCTGTAGCACCAAATGATTAAGAGACCAATTGCCAAACCCACCAGGACATTCCATAAATATTCAGAGAGTTAATAAAATTATTTGGATAGCTTTTCAGTAACTTAAAATAACTGCTATAGCTGGTGACTTCATGCTCCAGTGCAGTTAGATTCCACAAAGGCAGCAGTATGTTTAACTCTGAAATGGATTAATCCTGATATTTATGTGATGGGCCAATACTCTGCTTTCTCCATCCATGCTGAAGGACAAGGATTTTTCATTTCTGAGTGACTTTAAGTTTGGAGACTCAACAAAAGGCACTGGCATGAACTAAAATAAGAAGCTTCAAAGACTGGAGGGCATGATCAGTTTTCTGTCGGATGATGGTCAGTATTGGATGGTTCAGGAAAACATGCAAGAAATCAAAGTGGACAGGTTTGCACTATCCTTTCCAGATGTTTCACCTTAACATTTGTTGCTTAGCTAGTTTATGATCTTACAGCTTAAGTGACTTACAGGAGAAGTTGTTGTGACTTAACATAGCCCTTTCTTTATTAAAAAAAAAAAAAAAAAAAAAAAGCTGTTTACAGTAAAATTCTAGAATTCAGTATAACACTAGTCCTACAGATGAGAGCTCAGCCCTTACTGACTCTCTGAAAATCAACTGGGATTTGGTTATTTTATAAGCTACTGAATGATTCTAGTTCGTCATCTGTCTTTTTCTGGCTATAGCTTGTTTCTGGCTTTCTAGCAGAAACTGTCAATGTCTTGTTAGCACATCCTGCCTCTTCCACTGAACACCCCCTCAGCTGAACACACCAGCAAAGCGGCAGCAGTCTTCTCCCCTCAGTGACTGGAAGGAAGTAGAGGAAGTAGAGCTTCATTTCTCATGACTGCCATTGGCAATCCAGCATCTTTATACCCACAGCAATCCTCATAATTCAGTGTAAGGTTAAACAACAGCAGCAAAATATGAATCCCAAACTAGCAAATCCATTTCCTCCAGGTCATTTAACCACAATAAATTTTAGAAGTGCTCCTCCAAAATATTGTGCCTGTGTATTCCACCAGTGAAAAGCAATGACTTCTGGGTGAGTGATTTACACCTCTTTTGAGTACTTCCACTAACCAAACTGCAGTGATGTTGAGAGGAACACATATGCCAGGTGGGCATCAGGTGTGCCCAAAACCCCACTGGCTGCTGGGGCTCCCAAGGAAAAGCAACTGTGGGTTCACTGCCAGAGTGAGGAATCTCTGTGACTGCAGGTAGTGGAACTACAAAGAGGTACCAAGAGCAACTTACAGGGCAGGGAAGGGCTGGGCAGTGGGTGACTGTCAGCTATTAAAATATCCTCCTCTTCCTACTCAAGCAGCTGGCTCAGAAAACAGAGCATTGTTTTTTGCCCTGATAACAGTTATAACAGACAGATTTATCCATGAGAGATTTAATTAACTAAATCCAACATTAGTGATGGTGTTGTTCTGACAATTCAAAGCTCAGACCAGGACTCTTCCACCTGCTATTTCTGAGCTAATCAGTTTGGGGTGAGTTTTTCAGCCAGCCCTGATCTTGGCACTATATAGCTAGTCCAAATGAGCTAGTTAATTTAAATCTCCTCCAGATATATCTCTAGACAATGTCTGTGTGGACATAACATTAATTATTTTTTAAGCACAAGAGCTTCAGGTCATTGAGGCTCTATTAAAACCCAGATGATGCTATAAAATGAGGCATAATGGGCATAATGAGAAAGCCCAGCCTCCTAATGAAAACACTAACTTATGAAACACACAGAGCACTATTAAGTCAAGGTTGTGCTTACGCGGCCTTGTTTCTGTCCCTATGTCTGATTATTTCTCTTATTTGTGTTTGTATTTCTACCATTTCTCACAGTAAAGAACATGACCATATCACTTTGATGTGGGGGCACATTGATCACCTGCTCCCTTATTCCTGTGCTGTTTTTAAAAACTCTCCTCTTACTTACTTTTCATCTACAAATTTTCAGTTTGAAAGACCACCCTGTCTGCTGATGTTGCTATCCTGTATTTGAGAAAAAAATACATGGAAAAAATAACCATGATATTTGTCTTATGTGGTCATATATATATATAAAGTTAATATTCTCTGCTCTGGTGAGACTTAGTGTGCTGCATCCAGCTCTGAGGCCCAAAACATAAGAAGGACATGGACATGTGGCCCAGAGCAAGGCCACAAAGATAATGAGAGGGCAGGGGCACCTCTCCTATGAAGACAGGCTGAGAGAGCTGGGTTTCTTCAGCCTGGAGAAGAGAAGGCTCTGGGGAGACCTCAGAGCAGCCTTCCAGTACCTAAAGGGGGTCTAAAACTCAGCTGGAGAGGAACTTCTTACCAGGACTTGTACTGGCAGGACAAGGGAGAATGGCTTTAAAGTGAAAGAGGGCAGGTTTAAATTGGGAATTAGGAAGAAATTCTTCACTGTGAGGGTGGTGAGGCACTGGTTGCCCAGAGAAGCTGTGGCTGCTCCATCCCTGGGGGTGCTCAAGGCCAGGTTAGATGGGACTCTGAGTAACCAGGTCTGGTGGAAAGTTGTCCCTGCCCATGGCAGGGGTGTTGGAATGAGATGATCTCTAAGCTCCCTCCTAGCCCAAGCCATTCTATGATTCTATTCCAGGATTTCAGTTTCTAAGACCTTTCATAAGAACTTAAAAGGCTGAGATATGATATAATATGGCAGAAACAAGTGATATAGGGAGCATTTTGTGTGCAAAGCAGAGGCTGTAGCACTGCTGGGTGTACAGCCCAGCCTGCTCTGCATACTCAGCTTCCCATCTGCAGTATTTTTCATTTGGCACTTGATTGAGTCATTTGAAATGGATGTTGAAAACAAATCATCGCCCAGTTGACCTAAAAATTCTTCTATTAAAAATCTTTGTACTGTTTCACACCAGGTACTTTGAATCTCTTCCACACTTTGTAACTACTTGATCTCTGTTTAAACTGCACAAAGATTTTATATGCGCTTGTAAATTTGACAGGCATATGTAATAGAAATTTATTCAGAATATGCAAATCAAGAGGGGAAAACATTCTCTCTCTCTCTTTTTTCCCCTGACTGTGGTGATGATTACTGTTGCTTTGCATAAATCATAGCAGAGCTGTGGGAGCTGGAGAGCTACAAGATTCAAGCTTCCTGTCTGAAGTAATTTGTCAAAAATCTTCCACATGCTGATGCGCTTTCAAAGGAATTAAGATATGGTATCTCATATCTTCCAATTGTTTTATATTTTAAACATTAGTTTATTTAACTTCTACTTATAACCTTGGATTTTTCATCAGGTCTAATTTTCTTCTGTCACAACTTTTCTATGTAGTACCTGTCATGGCCTTCTCAGCTGAACTGTCTTTCCTTACATGTTTTAAATTGGATCCCTATCCATTTGAAAGAAGAGTTGTTTGTTTAGTTAGGTTTTTTAGCCATGTTATGAATATTTAAAGAGAAAATGTCTTGATTTTTGCCCCATAACAAATTATTTTCTTACTATATTGGGAAAAAGGCAGGGAGACTGCAAATAAAAATTAAATTTATTTTATTTCATTAAAAATTAAATTTATTTAGTTTATTTAATAGTCCTTTCTTCAAAACCATCAAAGATCAGTCTAACAGACAAAGAATTTCATGTGGAATCTTAACAGAAGCCCATCTGCAATGTAATGGTTTGCAAAAGGGAAAACTGCTTTTCTTCATGCCTGTGGGTCCTGTTCTTGCAGTCACTGGCTCTTCTGAAGTATTAGGTAAATGTGAACTGGAAAAACCCTGCTGGAGGCTCTCATAGATCAGTAATTGTCAAGCATTGAAAGTAGGTTGAGATAAAAACATCCTCACATTAAAAAAAAAAAAAAAGAACCTTGAGAATGTGATTAACTTCCTGTTCTTTTCTGGTTTCCAAGGAAAACCTTCACCCAATGTTTGTGGAAAAACACCCTCATTTTGCTGGCCAGCTTGGTAATTTGGTACTGCTCCCTTTATAAACCATAGGAATCTGGGAGATTTTCCCAGTCTGTAACCACCACAGCTGCATGGTACCCATGGCAGAAGAATCAGAAGGTTTTGGTTCATCTTTCTTCTCTTTTATATAACTTTTGGTCTTGTTATTCTGCGTTCTTCCATTCCTTTTTTCTCTTTTTATTCCCTTTTCCAAGAGTGTATTGCTCTTCAAAGGATCTTGCTTGACTATACAAAGCACCGATTTCTAAATTTTCTTTACACCGCGGGGAATTACTATTTCAAACAATGCAACACAATCAGAGTTTCTAAATCTAGCTGTACTTAATTGTGCTTTATAGTCACACTTCTTTCCAATGAGTCTGCATTGTGTGCAGAAGTATAAGATTAACCTTTTAATCTACTCTGGTTGGTATGTCTGAAGTAAAATTAAAGAGCGGTTATTAATTTAATTGGTTTGCATTTATGCACTTGGAACAATTTTCAGTTGCCAATAAAGTCATTATTGATCTTAAGCAGGAAAAAATCCCTCTAGGAAAATGATTAAGCAATTAAGTCTCTGCATAAGTGAAAGACTTCAGAAATTGGCTGTATATTTTCATTGATAGGATTGCTGGTGACAGAGAACAAGTGGCCCATCATTTTACTGTCATCACTCCATTCACAATTATTTCAGTCTAAATAGCCTTTCATTTGTAGAAATTTTCATACTGTTTAACATCAGCATTTTCATACTGATAGTCCAGCTAACAATTTCTAGTAATTACTATAAACAGACAGTACAGCACATCTAAAAGGCAATTTGGATCTACAATGAGAATCACAAAAATCACAAAATAATTCAGGTTGGAAGGGACCTAGGTCGTCTCTTGTTGACCCTCCAGTTGAAAGCAGGTTCAACTGTGAGACTGTTCACAGCTTTGTTGAGCTGGGTCTTGGAAACCTCCAGTGATGGAGAATGCACAACCTCCCTGGGCAACCTGTGCTAGCCCTTGTCTTGTTCAACAGCCAAGAGACAGGAGTATCATCCATGCATCCTCACAAATCTGGGGGCTCTCCTACAGAATTCTACTTTGATTTTTCATTTTTCTTTTTAAAAAACTGTGACATGTTTGTGGCTCTACAATCTAGTGTTTAAACTCCTCCAGATTCTCCAGTGCCCACAGGTTGTCTGTCAGTACTCTGAAAGTTGTGGAAGAGTAAAAACAGACCATGTGGAGATCTGATGACAGATTTGTTTTAAAAATCTCTGCAGTTTAAGCAATACAGTTTCAGCTGTATTTTACTATTCTCTTTACTGTTTCAGAACTGTTAGCATCAGACCCAGCCCTGTAGCCAGTAGTTTATCAATGACACAAAACAAAATTTTTTGCTCCATTGCACAAGTTTCCAGTGTCTAACTGTGACTGCAAAGCTTTCCTTCAGTTCAAGGGCTGATTTTTGACAGTGACAGGCTCTAAAGATGATTTAAAGGGTATTTTGACATTGCAACCTACTTGCTCAATTTTCCATCTCCCATCCTCATGTCCCTACGTCCCACTTCTCAAACTTTGCCTTACCCTGGAAAATTGGGGCAGAGCTCAAGTCAATGGGCTGGCAGCATTAAAGGAGTGCAGCTGTGAAAGCTGCTGAGGGGAACAGGTTTCCCTGCAGTCAGTTCTGTGCTGTCACCAAAGAGGAAGTTTTTCCTAAGAAGGCAAACCTTGACATCTGGATGATCTCTGGACATGCCTCATGGAAGGGTTAATGCTACATCACTGCTAGATTGTCATGAGGGCTCACAGAGCTACAAACATTTGATATGATCATGAATACAATGTCCAGAAACATGGTTAAGTCTTTAGCTGCATGTCCAGATAAAGGATGTGGGCCCCAGAAGAAGGAAATTATCTTTCCAAAGGTTCTGAAAGAGCTGCACATGAAGCTGAAGTGGTTTCACAAGTTTAATGACCCACATGAAAGAAGATGATCTTCTTCAGACTGGACAGTGGCAAGGAAAAGCCACTGATAACACTGGTCAGTGTTAGAGACAGGTAATCTGTGTTTGCCTTATTCAACACTGAAAGCACTGAGCTGGACAGATATTGCACACCGTGAAAATGCAGAGCTGTTGCAAATACAGGCATTTTAAATTTTTTATCTGTTCACTAAAATTGCTGTAGAACATTAATTTTCAGAGCACTGCATCTCTGAATTATGTGTATAACTAATGCATCATAGTTCAGTATTATGAATGCAAGCTCAGACCAGCTAATCAACCACATGGTTATTTGCATAAATCAGTGAAAACTGCTGAAAGCAATATTGATATTCACAATCTCTAGCAAACATGGTAATGCTTTATTTGTTTTTAGCTTTTCTTTCTAGGTGTCAGATACAAGCATAATATTATTTCACTGAAAATAAATTTTAAAGTAATGAGCTGAAAACAGCTGTATAATTCACAAAGCTCTCTAGTTTCAATCTAAGCACAAGTTCTTAAAACAAGCTTGTAATAACAAACGGATTTTGCAATTCAAATAATTTTACTTAGGAAAAGCAATTGCCTTGGAAAAACATATCTTGAGAATCCCAAAATAATTCAAAGAAGAAAGACCTGCATATCAGGGCATTGCTGTTCCAGATGTAGTACTCAGGGTGTTTAGGAACTACACTCACTGGCTGAGCTGCACATATACTTAATTAGCAGCTACCTTTTAATTATGGTGGACCTAAAGCTCACGGGAAGCTAAAGGTTCATTCATGATTGCTCCAACTTGGGCAAGCACATGGAGGGCTGACAAATCTGAATAGTGTCAAGGAATGGTCTGGCACTGACATCAATCTGAGCACAGGAGGTGTTATACTCTCCCTTGCCTTTTTGTACTCTGTGATCCCTGGCTTTTCAGCCTGCCCATGGAGATGGAGCAACAAGGGGATACATTTCCATACATTTTGGTATGTGCAAGACTGACCAGAGAATATAGTTATGGAAACGTGTTTCAGACTCCAGTCATCTAAGTCAAAATTCCAAACATTAAAATCCTGCTGCATAATTGCCTTTGTATTTTCTTTTGTAACTGGCTCATACTTTTCCTGTAGTACAATTTTTTTTGAGTCATGATCACTTTGCTGCTGCATGCCTATGTCTTAGTCTGAAAATGGTTTCTCTCAGTGTGCTCAGCAGAGCAGGTACCACCCCTATGAAGTGCCAGTACTGAATCTGCTGGCTAGGGAAGATGGTGCAACCTAATTCTCTGCAATAACTGGAAAGCTACTGCCCTCAAGCTTTGCCTGGGTTTCTCCTGCTCACCTTGTAAAGGTGAAATAACCTTGTGAAAATACAAGGTGAAATCACCTTGTAATTTGAAGCCTGCCTGGGATCTGGCATTAATTATTCCACACTTTTGTCACAGAATGTCTTTAGTTCTAATGTCCTCAAACACAAATAATCCTGTGATTAACATTAGCTGCTCCTGTTCAAGAAGACACAGTGATACTGGTGTCTTGAGTTTTATCTTTCCATGAGTCTTTAAATTGTTCTGAAAAATGTACTATGAAATCCTTGTCAACATGTCTTCTTACTAGCTGATCTCACTGTTGCTGGTAGCAAGCTCACAGTGAAGCAGAAAAGTGTCTTTTGCCCAGGTATTCTTTGCTTCAGAACTGCTTGTAGTCATGGTTCCTCCAGCACTCATCCTCTGTGTGTTAAACTGGGCTAGATGAGTTATTCAGAGAACTACACACAGAGGTCTGTACTCCTTAGGGGTAGGCACACACAGAACATGATCCTGAAAGGCCTGATAGCATAATGGCAATACAATCTCTTTATCACAAGGGGTGCTGCTCTGCATGGCCCATGACACTGCTAACCCCAACAGATATGGTTCCTAATCTTCAGCAAGAGAAAAGCAGTGCCAGGGAGATAGCCTCTAGAATGATCATCCCTATACACACACACACACTTTGGATTAATTAGAAACATTTCCATAGATAACAGCATAATCTTTGTAGGAATACTTAGAACAGAGATATGGACTCACAACATTCAGTGTTATTAGATAAAGTTAAAAGTATGTGCAGCCTGGAGTTCATGTGATTCACTGTCTTAAAAAGCTGATACCAACCCAAGGACTAAATGTGCACAGCAAAATATATGAGGCATATCTTTGTTTACTATTTATAGCCACATACAAAAACAGAGGGGAAGCATTTGTTTACTACATGGGTCTTACTTTCTATGAGATAGTCCAAATTAGAGCCTATCTGATGTCCATTTATCACCTCCCAGCAGCTCTTTTAAGTTTAGCCACGCTTCTGTTGCAAAAACCCCATTTATTTAAACATCACTTTTCCTCTAGCTAAAGCCCAAAGAAAATTAAAGTTAGTTACTTGGGAGAGATCAAATTGAATAGGTGAAGAATATTTTCACATTCTGTCATGCTATGAATTAAAGTTATAGGATACTTAGCTTGCAGAGGCTGAACTTCTTGAAAGCTCCAGATCCCAATGGAATTTTGTGAAAAATCCTTATGCTTTTCACACTGGGGGAAAGTGCCAATAAACTGGGACCAGAAACACATAATTTTTAAAGACTTTACTATTATTTTATTGTACTTTTTTACATATGATGGAGAAACAGTTTTCATCAAACCAGCCAGAGACACCTTGAAACTTTTAATACATGTATTTGTCATTACTTCTGCAAGTGTGAAGTGTCATTAAAAGAAAATACACCATAGATTTTTTTTTTCAGCTGATATCTGATTTCTCTCATTTTGCTTGTATAAAATAATGTTACCTTATTAAGTGTACCACAGTACTTGACATTTCCTGTGAATGAAAAAGTCCTCTGTTTCAGGTTTTGGAGGGGAAGGGTGTATCCTGCTCTGATATCCATGGTGGGCAGACAGCTGAATCCTCAGCCAGCGTCTGGGAACATGTTTGAGTACAATCCTGAAAAACATATTACTGGTTTCCTGAAGAAGGGCTGATTTCCTGCTCACTCATCTGTGAATTCTTACTGTTTCATTAGAGCCCTCCAGAGGGTGTTACACTAGCTGGCAGGGTAAATAGAGGGAATCTGTCCCTTCCTTCTGCTCATGCCAGCAGGGACTCACAACCAAGTGCAGCTGCATAATGACTGCTGGAGGCTTAAAAACAGCTGCTGATCAGCTCCAGAAATTCCTGGTGGAGCAGTTAGGGTTTTCTTTTGCTGTTGAGTTGCTCACAAAGAGAGGAAGAAGCCTGGTTGCTGGAAAAGCTCAAGTGAGCAGCATCTGGCCCTGATCATGGGCTTTCTGTCCCAAGGGGTTCCAGGAGGGTGCAGGAGCATGGGAATTCGAACCTGCAGCAAGGAAGCCAGGGTCCCGTGTTCCCCCCTACAGCAGCTCCAGAGAAAGCAGGGAGGGCTGGACAAGCAGGATCTGGTGGGAGGAGGGCTGGCTGGACAAGGACTCCAGAACTTCCAGTCAGAAAAGTGGCAGCTTGTCCTTTTCCTTCCTTGAAATTGTTACAAGGGGAGGAAAACAGGGAAAAAAAAGGATTTTATTACATCTGTCAGATACCCCAAGGAAGCCTTTCTGGGGTGCAGCCACAGAGGAGCATGGTCTGTCAGCAGCTATTCTGCAATATGAGACACAAGGAGCTTACCTTTAAAATGGGAGTGTCTAGAGGGACTGAAAAACACTTTTTGTTTTCAATTTCTCCTATCATTTGCTAATGAGCTACTTTTCACTATTATCACAAAGCCGTGGGTCAAATTACAGTTTTGGGTGGCGCATTTGGAAAAGGATTTTGCTCTCCCTTAGCCCCAGATGAAGAAGTTGAGTCAAGTTACACATGCCATTTCACATTACTGTCTGGTTTCTGGTCTCAAGGGTGCTTTAATGTGTAAAACGGCCAGCATCTTAATACTTTTCTTTTAAAAGTGAGATTTCATTTTAAAAAGCACAAAACCTTTCTCTCTAAACAAGGGGATTTGAGATGTCTTCTCAGCTCATCAACAGAATAAAATCATATATCCTTCCACAGCTGGCAAAAGAGAGTGAATGAAGTACTGGGTGCATACAGACCAGTTATATAATGTTCATATCATGGGAGAGGCATATAGATAGGAAAAATTCCAAATATTTGATTTTAAAAGCATTTATGCCTTTCATTGAATTTTTGCAGTCCTCATTACTTTTCCTTTTCCTTCTACACAAAGGAGCAAACACGTTCTAAACATTAACACCAAAATTAACATGCTCCTGTGGAATATCTTGAACCTGGAAGCATAGCTACAGAAGGAAGGTGTATAAGAGCTTTGTGAAGCTCTGGTTAATTTCTTGTGTTAAATAACTCATTTTTCCATTGCAATTTGTTTGTTTTTTCACTGCTGTCCGAACTAATTTCATCAATTCTCACCAAAAAGGGCTCATAAACAAAGAGTTTTCTACTGCTTTCCAGGTTTGAAGGAAACTCATTCCAAATCTGCTTTTCTTTTCCGACTCTTGACATACTTTAGAATATTTGTTTTCATAGGCTTTCCAAGCACTTTTATATTTTATTTAATTCATATTTATTCAGAGATTCCTTCTAAATTCAGCCTAGATCTAGAGGAAGACTTTCAAACCTCGCTCAAGTGGTAGGTCAGCTCTGGCTCATCACACTCACACAGAATGTTTCTCTGCTGCAAACCAGGAGAGAACAACTTTGTTATACAAATGGAAAACGTATTTGCCATGGGTGTTGTGGATCACTATGATGCTGTATCTATTATTGTATTTGTACCTGTGATTGGAACAAAATACCTTCCATCCTAGAAAAATAACATTTGAGCTTTCCACAAAATGAACACAGTGATTCCCAGCCTGTACCGAAACCAGAGAGACTACTCAGGGTTTCATCACGTGAAACTGCAATGTCAGGTTTCATAAAGTTTTAACAGCTGTGATACACCCAGCTCACAGGAAAGCTTCTGAAGCAACCCAAGCTTGGGGACACTTCTCTAAAGTTTCCAATGACTTGGAAAAAGCAATTAACAGCAGTGGAGCAGAGCAAAGAGGGGCAGCTATAATAAGGCAGGCCCTCACTTTGTAAAATACCAAGCAATTTCCCCTGGCAGAGGCAGGCAGATGCTTGCTGCTGGCAATGCTCTATGGCCCTCAGCACAGGAAACACCAGGGGCAGATGCTGGGGCAGATCCAGAGGTCCTCAAAAAATGATCTGAGGACTGGAGCAGCCCTCCTTTGAAGACAGGCTAAGAGAGTTGGAACTGTTCAGCCTGGAGAAGGCTCTGGGGACAACTTACAGCAGCCTTCCAGTTCCTAGAGGGGGAAGAGGGAGCTGGAGAGGAACTTTTTGCATGGGTATATGGAGGTAGGACAAGGGGAGATGGCTTCAAACTGAAAGAGGACAGATAATAGGAAGATATTAGGAAGAAATTCTTTCCTGTGAGGGTGGTGAGGCACTGGAACAAGTTGCCCAGAGAATTTGTGGATGCCCCATCCCTACAAGTGTTCGAGGCCAGCCTGGACAGGGGTTTGAGCAACTTGATCTAGTAGGAGGTGTCCCTGCCCAGGGCAAGAGGGTTGGAACTAGACGATTAACTTTGGAGGTGCCTTCCAACCCAAATCATCCCACAACTCAGTAATTCTATTCTGTGATTTGCGGAATTCAGAAGTGCCCCAAGCGCCACCCCAGAGCACGCGGCACCTGTCGGGTCTTTCCCCTTCCTTCCGCAGCCTACAGCAGGACTTGGCCCCACACCGATTTGATGTCCCTTCACAGCGTGCCCCCTCTCCTGTCCCTGGCGGTAGCGGAGCCGGGCTGTCTCTCGGGTCTACACAAACGTGGAGCTCCCCTTGCTGGTGACAGCCGGTACGGGACCGGCTCCCGGCTCCCGGCTCCCGGCGCTGTGCAGCGACACAAGTGTGTCCAGGTCAAGGTGGAAATCCGAAATCGAGATGAGTGAATCACCCTGAGTCTCCCCAGAACCTGTAAGCAGGAGGGTGCCGGGCTCCGGTGCGGGTGCAAGTAACAGCACCTCTTCTTTGCAGGCACACAGTCATGTCAGTGAAGCACAGGGACGAATTCCCACCCTAGGAATGCCTTAAGAACGGCATCACCGTGTCCATGATGTGGCTCCCATTTTCCACATGCCGGAATAAGTTGGAAATGCACTGTTTAATTACTTTGGTAATCATTTCACTTCTTGGAAAAACAGAGCGGTTTTGATTATTTGAAAAGCATTGGACAAATTACTAAACATTACTTATGTTTAGAGTAGGTAAGTCATTTATTTGAGTATGGTGCTTTGCTTTTATTCTTTGAATGCCCTAGGTTCCACTGAGTTGTCTGGGGATTTGCATGACACATGAACTTTATTAAAGTATGCAGTTCCCTAAAGGATCCTTCTCCCAGTAAAATGCTTCCTCACCGAGGAGACACACTGATGAAGAGGTGTGACATCCTGACTTTTTATATCCACATGGCCAGGATTTTGGTGGCTGCAGACTCTTCTTGGTAAATTGATCTAATTCACTTTAGGCTGCCCTTGCCAGCCTGAATTAATTTATTATCATTTCCATGGAGGGAAATTGTACTGTGTGGAAGGGATGCATGTGGGAAATAACAATCTATATGCAGAGAGTAAGGTGTTGAGACTGAGAAGTTCCCAAGCAGTGTATAGAACACAGCAGTGGAGAGCCTTACAACGACAGAGCATGGAAAGACAGGGAAGATGCAAAATGCAGAGATGCCAGAGGCCAGGAGAGCCTGGGACAGCTGGTCCTTCCCCAGACATGGCACCAGTGAGCTGGGCAGAATGCCTGCCAGGCAAGAGGAGCCTGGTAGCTCCATTAATCCTGTATTTATTGCAGTGAGACTATGCACACAAACAAAGGAGTCACCGACCCAGAAGGATTAGCCTAAGTCTAGGTACAGCCAAGAGTGAGTTTAAAAGTAGCCTTGCAATACTTCTTTCTTTAGGGACCTCTGAGGAAGCAGCAGGTAAGTCACTTTAAGGGAGATTCTAGAATTACTTAGGTGTGCAAACATTGGAAGCTCATAGTGCAAACTTCCAAATCCCGTAGGAAGTAGACTCCACAACTACCTAACTTACTGACGATCCCTTTACAGTCCCAAACCTCATCTTTAGCACTCATGGTAGTCCAGCTCACTTGTGTTTCAGTTTCACCATCTGTAAAGTGAACTCATGGCACTTTTATACAGTAGAAAGAGGTTCAATGAGAAGAATGCTACAAATAAATAATGTATTTTTTTGCAACTGGTTAATTATCTTTTTCTGGAAACAGGACTGCTCTTCATGAGCCAATATTACTACTGCATTTCTTAAAGATACCTGAAATCTACTGAGTCAGTTTCTCCCTACTCCTCAAAATAAAAGCTTGCTCATCTTTTCCCACTAAGAAATTATTCAGAAAAAAAATGTAAAAAGTTAATGAACTATGTTGATTTAGAGTGTAGGCCAAAGTCCTCTGTGGTTAGTCAAGATATTAAGTATTACTCATTATGTTAAATATTAAACCCAACAGCTGCTCATATGCAGGACTCTCCATACACAGATCCCACGTATGAAGGATTATTCTGACAGGTCTTCCTACATATTCTTTACCAACATTTTAGGCTTTGCTTATTATTTCCAGTTTCACATAAGCTAAAATATTATTTTAGTATTCGTCATAAAAATGAACATTGAATTAGTTTTGTACCAATTTTTGAAGGAAAACATTAGGAAATCATTGTCATTGTATCATTTATTTAATTGTATTTAATTGTTGGATAAAAATATCTTTAAATAGATAAATATTCTGATTTCTGCTCATATCAAGAATAACTTTGATAAATTGTGCATCAATTTCGCCACTGACTCCAGCTGTGGAAGCAGTGGACTCTAGAAACATAAGAAACAAAGCTGTTCTTTGCATGCAGTTTTGCAGCAGTTTTGCAGCATGAGGAATGACCCATTTCTGGATCACGAGAGGAAAGCCTGTCTCAGCTTCCATGTTGGAGCTACTCTACAAGAGAAACTCACATCTTCAGGGTCAGGAGCTGCCTCTTATGACACAACAGGCTCATCCCCAATGGGCAGCCTGCAGCATCCTGCCAGTGCCCAGGGAAAGGTGGGAGATGTGACAGCAACCACCACAACTCCCTATAGGTAAAAAATACTGCCAGCAGTAGCAGGGAGAGGGAAAACTGCAGAGGTTTTTTTGATTCTTGTGGTGCTGAGCAGAGATGTTTGTCGTCGTTCCCCCAGAGCTCTCTGCCAGGGGAGCCCATGAGCAGGGCACACCTCCTGGACACTCAGTTAAGTCTATTTCCCTCAAAAAAGTCAGAAATATGGGTAATTTCTTACTGCTCTCCCAGACTATGTGACTTCATACACAGTTGCAAACTCTGTAAAAATTAAGTAAGTAGAACTAGATGCAAAGTTATAAATTAGGCCACACAGGCAGTGGTTGTGATATCTATTTGTTATATGATGCTGTTTGTATCTTTGAGCTGTGGTCATCATTTTTTGGATGATGTTTCTGTTCATCCCATATTCCTCTTCATCTCTGGTTAAAACCAGCATTATTTTCTAGGAAAAGGTTCTTCTTCCAGAGGATGGTTGGGCACTGGAACAGTCTTCCCAAGGGAGTGGTCACAGCACCAAGCCTTACAGAGTTCAAGGAGTGTTTGGATAACGCTCCCAGGCACAAGGTGTGATCCTTGGGGTGTCCTGTGCAGGGCCAGGAGCAGGACTTTGATGATCCCTGTAGGTGCCTTCCAAGTCAGGATACTGTGTGATCTCTTGTGAAGCTTCAGACACAGCAGCCCCCGCTGAGCAGGCAGGACAGTGCCATACAGTCAGTCAGGGCACCAGAGCACCTCTCCTGTGAGGAAAGGCTGAGGGAGCTGGGCCTGTTCAGCCCCGAGATGACTGAGAGGGGACCTTTTAAATATCAATATTTGGAGGGAGGGTCAAGAGGATGGGGCCAGGCTCTTCTCGGTGGTGCCGAGGAGTAAGATGTAGCGGAAGTGCCACCTGAATTTGAGAAGAACTTCTTTACTGTGTGGGTGGGAGGCCACACACTGAAGCAGGCAGCCCAGACAGCGTGTGGAGTCCCCTCACCGGAGATGTTCGAGAACTGGATGCAATCCTGTGCCACGTGCTCGAGCCGAGAGGCTGCACCAGATGACTGCGGTCCCTCCCAGCCTGACCCATCCTGTGCTGCTGTGCTACCGGCTCCCCCCGGCACCGCGCAGTCACAAGCAGCTGAGAACGGGACTCGTTCCTCTGGCGGAAAGCCCGGCCGCACGGAGCCCCTCGGGCAGGCGGAGCAGGACCCGGGGGCAGCGCCGAGCGCCGAGCCCCGAGCAAGGCCCCGCCCACCGGCGCGAGCAGGAAACTCCCGCCGTTGCCTTACAAGGGCAGGCGCGCGACTCCCTCCGCCCCTCGCTCTTGGAATGCGGTGACCACACCGCGCTGCACCAACGCGTCGCCGGGGGTGAGGGGGAGGACACACACAGGGTGGAGGGGCTGGGCTCGTGGCTCTGGGTTTCTCCTTCAAGGAGGGCAGAGGCTCCAGGGAAAGAACGCGAAACACGCGGGCCGCTGCGGGTCTTCTCCCCTACACGGCTCGTGGCACCCGGCCGCCGAAGCGATGAGCCGAGCCGCCACCTCCCCCGCTTGCGCGGATGGTCTCGCCCACAGCTTCCTTCCTGCCCGGCGGGGCGGTGGCCGCTCCGCTCTCCGGAAGTGCCGCTCCAGCCGCTCCCCGCCGGTGCCGTCTCCCATCGCCAGGTGAGTCGGGGGCTCCGCCCGCTGCCCGCGGGGTCTGGGGCCGCGGCCACTGAGGGGTGCGGCGGTGCCGGGCCGGGGGTCGCTTGCGGAGCCGGAGTCGCTTGCGGCGTCGCCCCCCGCGGGCGCAGCTCCCCTCGAGCCTCGGCTAGGGGCTGCTGCTCTTGACAGAGATCCGCCCTCCGCGTTGGAGCTGGGGCAGACCCCGGCTCCGGGCCCCGCGACCTCGCCCTGTGAGCCGGGCAGGGCGCGACATCCGGGGACGGGGTCCCTGTGCATCATTCCGGGGAACCGGTGCTCGAAGGTTCCGTCTCCGTGTGGGAAGGGCTCGGCTGCCTCCCGGCCCATCGAGCCCCTGCGGGTGTTGTCTCAGCTTTGTCTGAGCATGGGAGGGGCAGGGCCGGGAGCTGCTGCGGTCCGAAGAGGGTGAGGTAGTGGGTCTGGGTCTGTCCCTTCCTGCTCGCGTTTTGGAACAAGGATAGCCGCACAGGGGACTGCGTGCAGTGGTTCCCCGGCTGCCAGAAGCACAGAAGTAATTCGGTTAGAAAAGAGCTCCGAAATTTTCGAGTCCAGCTTGTGACCGACCAGCATGGGAAGTAGACCATGGCGCTCAGTGCCACGTCCGGTCTTTACCTGAGCACCTCCAGGGACGGTGACTCCACCACGTCCCTGGGCAGCCCATTCCAATGTCTAATCACCCCTTCTGTGGAGAAAGTCTTCCTAAAGTCCAGCCTAAACCTGGCACAGTGTCAGACTGTCCTCTCATCCTGTCACTTATTGATCCCCATTTGGCTACACCCTACTTTCAGGTAGCTGTAGAGAGAGATAAGGTCACCTCTGAGCCTGATTTTCTTTTGCAGACAGGCTGTGTTGACTCACTGGCGCTGGATTTGGAGGCAAGCATGACTCCTGTACAAGGGTTTTGGGAAACTTACTAGTTAGGAGTGTGTTAAAGTGGCTGTTAAGACTGGGTGGGACAGTATAGGGTTTGGCTTTTGCTATTTTGCTTTTATAATGTGTAATCTGCTCTTTATTGAGCCTTGACACAGATCTGCTGGAGAGTGCCTTGCTTTTACCTCTTCCTGTTGCCACCCAGCTTGTCATGGATGTGTGACTGTATGTGATGCTATAATTGAGTACATGGACAGAACTTGGGATTTAGCTTTGAGGTTGACTTCTGAGTTTGATGTTCTATCTTAGTTTATGTAGAGACTTTCTTGGCTATGAGTTTGGGGATTTATTGTGCGGTAGTTTGGTTTTTTTCAGTGATAGATTTTGTAATTATTACAATATTCACAATTTTGAAACATGGGAGTGTTTTCTAAAGCATAACTTTTGGTCACTGCCTCTGGGCGGGTCAAGCTTGCACCACTGTTAGTGGGCTGTAAATTTTCACAGCTTACTGCATGGCTCAAAATTTTTAGTTGCTTGGTTTTTTTTTTCCCTCTCTCCAAGGGTTTATCACTTTCCCAGAGGAAGGGACCACAAGATGACTCTCTGTGCTTCTGTGGTTTGATATCCACTGTGGCTAAACAAATGACAACACAGGCAGCACAAAGCAGCACACTGCTGCTACTACCTATTTATTATTTTTTTAGTATGTGAAAATCTTTCTAAAGAAAGGTTACACTTTCAGAAAGACCTTATGATGTGTCTCACAGGTAAGGTCTTACATTTGAAGTTTCTTGGACAACTTCCAAAACAGGGCCCAGACCATTCAGTGCAGCACAGTATTAAACAACGGGGACTAAACCTGCGTGTCATGACTTGCACTATCTAATGTGAAGTATTTCCACTTTTTATCTACTGAAATTCTATTTGCAGCCTATACTAACCCTATTTCAATTACAAAAGTGTTGGCTTAGATGTGGATCTTTTTATTGGGTAACACAAAGTGCAGACACTTTTGGAACTTTTAAATCATAAATTCATCTCTTTGGCTAACTGGATTGATGACTTTGGTTTGACTTTGGTTTTCTGAACATGTTCCAAAATGTACCACCCTCTTTCTAACAGACATTCCCAGAGCTGAGTCCAGTGTTTCAGGCATAGCCGCAGCAAACCTGTGCTGAAGGCACTGCAGTCCTGTGAGATCTGATGTTTCTCTGTAGCTAGGCTGACAGCTCTTTTGGACTGGAGGAGTTCCCAAGCCCGGTTCAGAGAAACTTAGAAAATAGTAATGCAAGCATTGGCACTTATTTCATTTTTTCTAGTAAAATATACTCTGATAGGTCAATCTTCTCAACAGAATTAAAAAGCATGTGCTGACAGTCTGCTTTTGTTACCTCTTCTTGCTCAGGATTGAATTGCAGGTAGTGGCTTGCTGGGAGCACTGCCTTTGCAGCACTTGTGCCTTTTCACTGATCCTAGAATTAGAAGCCAGGCATAGTTAGGTGATAAAAATGGATTACCTTTATAAGGATCTATGTGGTGCATAACACACTGGATGCATGGATGCATACTGTAACAAGTGGATACAACTTTATATGTTCAGCAAATTAGCATAACTGACAAGAATCCCCAATTAGAGACATAGGTGATGAGATAATTTGCCCCTGGTTCTCCCTTTTTCTGATCCCCATCCCCCACCTTTAGATAGGAACTAAACTTTATTTATTAAAAAGTTGGGAAGCCATTTTGACCTGGGTTCCCAAAGTATCTAACCTTGGACTCCCAGGCCTTGGAGCCACTGGGGAATGTATTTTGTCTTTCTACTAGAGTAGGTAAAATGCTAGCTATGAATACAATAATAGGCTACAGAGCTGCAAATATATATGTAAAGAATATGGAGATATATAAAAGTAAAAAGGCAAAAATTAATTTGGTCAGCACATGCACATCAGAGTAAATCAGCACATGAAGAGTAAACTTTTTTGTTTACTTTGAATGAGCTGTATCCTGAAAACTGCATTATTTCAGAGAATAGGAACTAAAATATAGTGTTTGGCTCTATTCTGAGTAGTGGAACTTCTAATCAATAATCCAGAGTTAAATGAGAGCTCGCCTGAGGGTTTTTACAGCAGTAAGAAAACCACCAAAGTTATGCACAACCCTTGGCTGCAGCTTGAAGGCAAACTACCTTTGTTGTCAGCTGTCTACAGAAGTATCTGGAAGTCAAGAGTTCACATTTATTTGTTGGAGTGTTGTGGAGGCCAGACATCTCGGGTAGCTCGTGGTTAGCGACTGCAATGAGGAGAACGTCTGCGCCGTTGGGCGATGCGCAGTTGCATTTCATGGGCTATTTTTAGTTGGGGACATAATGGTTTGTTTTGTACGTCAGAAGAACGTTGTAGATGCACATAGGATTTAAAAGTGTGGAATTAGCAAGGGACATCAGTAGCTGTCTGTGTGGACAGACTGAGAAGGACATAACCATGGAATTTCCTTTTATGATCCAGATGCTTGGTCAGGTATCTAATACAAAACAAGGTAAAATGTCTTTCCTTTTAGTTAAAAAAAAACCCCAAAAAATAACTGCTTTTTGCCTGCATATTGGGTTGATTGTATAAGGGAGTTGCTTTGCTTAATTTTACTGTTATTTTTTTAAGGATGAATCCCAGTTATTGACTTCAGTCTTGCTTTTCAGGAGTCTAACAGAAAATATTCTATCTTTGAGCAAACTATCTGAGAAACAGTTAGAACTGTGCCATGACTCCGATTAGCATTGCATTTCTGACCAGATAATTTGTTTCTAAGTTATAAAATTAATACTTAGTGTAAATTTCAGAATATGATACTCTTGCAATTACAGGTGAAGCTTTAATTTTTCTTCTTTCAGGAGACACTTGCTACAGGTGCTTTCTGTAAAATTCAGAGTCAAGGACGGAAGGAATCTGGTTTGCATAACACTTCATTTGAGCATTATGAACAATTGTAGCAGTATGGATTACACTTTAGTTTTAGTGAATGAAAGCAGAGGTTATAAGACTTTTGGAAACAACATTAAAAAGGGTCTAACTTCTGATCCAAAAACAGTCTTGAGGACTTTGTGTTTGCCTTTCAGTGAATGACTCAGCTTTTCAAGTTTGTGCTATCATACATTTAGTTGGAACACTACAAGTATCTTCCCAGATAAAGAGGTAGTTAACTTAAAAGCCTCACTTCTATCCTGAATGTATTAGTGTTATAATAGATAATTTAGCATGTTTATTTCTTCATTTGACAGGTTCAAGGGAAACAATGACATTAGTATACCTGTGATAGGTGAAAATTTATAAAAACATGTAAATGTTTCTAAGGGTTGGTAGCTTCAAAGAAACAGTCTTCACATTTTTGTAGCTATTATTCCTTTAAGTAATTTTAAAAAGAGTGTGCTGGCATTTGCATGTGTTGTGTAGCAGTTCCACTGTGTAAGGGAATAGCATTGTACGGCTTTTGAACCAAGTCTGTGCTCGCTCTCTCTCAAGGGCAGCTAGTCTAACAAAATGTTATTCAGAGCCTAAAATGCATTTTTCCCCCTCTAAAATGTTAGTTTAGCTTACTGTCTGATCTGTTTAATCACTGTGCTAGTTTAGGAGCATATTTTCTTCTTGTGCCTCCCAAATTCCCAAATATGTAGTCATCTTAATTTGTGGAACATACGGGTGGAATATTGAATCAGCAACACAAGCACTGTGTGCGTTCCAAGAGCTATGATTTGATCTGGGTTTTTTGATGTAGCCTGGTATTGGCCTGCAGTGCTGGTCCCTGAATCCTCAAAGGCTTTATGCTTTCATAGCAAGTGAAGTCTGAAAGAAAATGGAGCAGGAGATACTGAAATAAATGTGTACTTTGGGATATATACCAATAACATGAAACTTGATGTCCCTCTGCCCCAAGGACTTGCAATGTGATTTAATAAGGCTAAATCCTGCATATGTTTCTGTCTCCTTAGAACCAGCAGCCACCATGTCTAGCAAAAGGGCAAAGACGAAGACCACCAAGAAGCGCCCTCAGCGCGCCACTTCCAATGTATTTGCGATGTTTGATCAGTCGCAGATCCAGGAATTCAAGGAGGCCTTCAACATGATCGACCAGAACAGAGATGGCTTCATTGACAAAGAGGACTTGCACGACATGCTCGCCTCCCTTGGTAATGTCCCTTTGCTGTTTGTGCTTGCCAGGCAAATTTGTGCTGCAAAAATGAAGATATTGAGTTTGGGATATGAGAGGTGTGGGGTCTCAGTTTGTGTTACACTCAGTTTGTATTAACAGTGGGTTTGTATTGACATTACTTTTTCAGTTTGAAAGCTAAAGCAAGTCTGAATGCCTTTATTTGTAGGGAAGAATCCAACGGATGAATACCTGGATGCCATGATGAATGAAGCTCCGGGCCCCATCAACTTCACCATGTTCCTCACCATGTTTGGTGAGAAGTTAAATGGCACCGACCCGGAGGATGTGATCAGGAATGCCTTTGCTTGCTTCGATGAAGAAGCAACAGGTACGTGGGTGAAACAACAGTGTACATGTATTACTTCTACTTACTTCTGTAACAATATATACTTGTATTCATAGAAGCGGTGATCAGTTTTTTAACTCTGAAAATTTTAATTTCTTCAAACTGAAAATCATGCCTGTATCCTCATGTGCCAGATTTGCCTTTTCAGTCTCTGTAGAAATTTCCAGTTTCTGGCAATTCCTTCTGTTGTTCAAGACAGGAGAAAGTATAAAAGATGTTGATTGGGAACCAGGGTCTTAATTTATGGCTACCTTAAAATTCATCTTTGGAGCTGCTTTTATGAAGGGAATCATTGTTTTTAAAGCTGTTGTGCTTTTATGAAGAACTTCTTTTCTGTCAGCAACTTGTATACACCTTCCCTCTGTTAAGCTACACTAAAAGGAGAAGAAAATGAATGCAAGAAAATTCTTGTGTGACTCACAGGAGTGATGATAGAAGCAATCACAAGTTATACAACCCTACTTGTTTAAAAAAAACAACCCAAAAATTTATTCTTTTCAACCAGTCTGGTAAATCTGAGTTTTACCAGTGATTTAAGATCAATTTGAAATGTTGTAAACTTTCCCATGTTTCATGCACTTGTTGAATGTTAATAGTCTCCATAACTTTTTTTTGGTAGTTTTTCAATAGGAATGCTCAAGGTAAACTGGTGCCCTTTGTGATTTTTAAAATACTGAGTTAGAAGGTTGTTGGTACTATTGGGAGTGTAGCCCTGCTGGTGGGAACAGTGTCCAATACGAATACCGATAAATTTTTATATTCTTTGGAACACCACAGGCAAAGCATATAATGGTCTTCGTTTGAAGTGGTGAGACCTTTCAAACTAACATATCTGATTTGATTGAATCCTTGTAATTATTTGGCAGTTTTAGTAACAGGGTTTAAAGGCACTGTTCTCATTTGGCAGATGAAGACTGTAGGTATCTTTAATTGAGGGAAAGAACTCGGAGAAAGAAATTATCACCCATGTATTAGCAGATAAATGTAAAAACTCCTCTTTTGTCCTCCAGGGTTCATCCAAGAAGACTACCTGAGGGAGCTGCTGACCACAATGGGAGACAGGTTCACGGATGAAGAGGTGGATGAGCTGTACAGAGAGGCCCCCATCGACAAAAAGGGCAATTTCAACTACATCGAATTCACACGCATCCTGAAACACGGAGCAAAAGACAAGGATGACTGAGCAAGTCCCTGGATACCTGCAGATTATCTTTACATTTATGTTTATTTTTAACTGTTTCTTCTTGATAGAACTTGTTGCATGCATTTAGCTCCAAAGCTTTTGACTTTTTCAATATATTTATCTATTCCAGGCCATTTAGGCACATTTGCACCTGTAATCAGACTGGAAGCAGGGAAAATATTGTGAGGGGAAAGGCTTCCAGAAAAATAATCTCAATGTTTCTGGTTTAGCTGGATTTTTACATTTTTGTAATAAATGCCATTTTGAAATAAAGATTGCTATATAGATAAAATACCTCAAAATCTTTTGTGAAGAATGACATTTTTATTACACATTTACAAATGCAGGTGTGTTCATTGTATTTTTCTTGCAGTTGCAAGTCAAGCTAGAAAACTAATTTTCATAGTGTTTTGTTTAGTGTCACAGGGTTTTGAAATGCTCCTAGGAGCATCTGCTGGCATCTTTAAAAATACAGCTGCAGAAGCCTTTCATCNCTCCAGGGTTCATCCAAGAAGACTACCTGAGGGAGCTGCTGACCACAATGGGAGACAGGTTCACGGATGAAGAGGTGGATGAGCTGTACAGAGAGGCCCCCATCGACAAAAAGGGCAATTTCAACTACATCGAATTCACACGCATCCTGAAACACGGAGCAAAAGACAAGGATGACTGAGCAAGTCCCTGGATACCTGCAGATTATCTTTACATTTATGTTTATTTTTAACTGTTTCTTCTTGATAGAACTTGTTGCATGCATTTAGCTCCAAAGCTTTTGACTTTTTCAATATATTTATCTATTCCAGGCCATTTAGGCACATTTGCACCTGTAATCAGACTGGAAGCAGGGAAAATATTGTGAGGGGAAAGGCTACAGGATAAACATTCCCTTGAGTTGATAGTCCAGAAAAATAATCTCAATGTTTCTGGTTTAGCTGGATTTTTACATTTTTGTAATAAATGCCATTTTGAAATAAAGATTGCTATATAGATAAAATACCTCAAAATCTTTTGTGAAGAATGACATTTTTATTACACATTTACAAATGCAGGTGTGTTCATTGTATTTTTCTTGCAGTTGCAAGTCAAGCTAGAAAACTAATTTTCATAGTGTTTTGTTTAGTGTCACAGGGTTTTGAAATGCTCCTAGGAGCATCTGCTGGCATCTTTAAAAATACAGCTGCAGAAGCCTTTCATCTCAGGTTTTTGAAGTGGGATCTGACTACTGTGTAAGTAGTTAACCAAACAAATGGTTGGGGAGGACTGTTACAATTGCCTCATGGCCAGCAGAGAACATCTGATTCTTAAGCAGATATCCTGCCCCGCTTTTGCTTCCTTTCAATACTGATGGGTTTTCTAGCAGTACTTTCACGTCAAAGTGTGCATTCTTTGCTAAGTAAGGGGGAATTAGACATATTTTTTCCCTTCTGCTGAAGGAAGCTTGTGCAAAGGGATCTGTGCTGGCACTAATTAACAGCAATACATGGCCAGAAAATTTACATCAAGTTTTATATTTCTACAGCTAATTCTTTTGCATGTCAGAATGTGAGCCAAGTCATTCTGAGAATTAACTTGGTAAAACCCTATAGGTGCTGAAGTTGCTCTCACCTTTTAAAGTATCATACATATTTCTCAGTTATATTGGTAAGATGGCTTTTAACCAAGCACAGTCAGTCATCCAGAGCTGGTTGTGGTGATGTTGTCTCAAATACAAAGAAAAGAGGAGGATTGTTCTGTTCGTTTTTAGTATGACCGTGCTCTTCTATGTGCCTCATTCTCTTGGCTACTGCAAGTTAGAAAGCAGGAGGAGAATTTATTTTGCATATGTATTTATCAGTTAAAACAATGACCTCTTATCCAGTAAACTTGCCCTCAGCTATATCACACGATTTAAGACCCCAAGGAGTAGGAATTCAGCACAAAGGATTGTAATGCTCTGACAGCTTATCCTGTAAGGTGGGTTTGTCTCATTTTGTGTGTGATAGCATGAAGGCTTGCTTACTTAATCTTGCTTGTGTTCCCATATGGCAACTTTGGAAGATATTCTGGCTTCAGGTTTGTAAATAACAAAGTATACTCACTTGGCGTACTTGGACTATTTTTTTATTTTTTATTCCACAGTGCTTTTTTTCCACTTACGGGCTTAATTAAAATTGAGATTTCAACCATTCTTTTCCCAGTTTCGTGTTTTATCTGTTAACAAACTTAGCTTCAGTTTTTCTTCTAACCTACATTATGTTCTACACTGCTTTAGGTTGCCACAGCTGCTCCTTTTTTTGAAAGTTTGCTTTTTAACTATCTTGGTGCTCAGTAATGGCTGCTGAGTTGCTTCTCCATGTGACACCTCCAAGGTTCAAGGAAGTAGTTTACAAGTATGCATGGAAGTTTTCATCAGCAGTGCCCTTGTGACAAAGACAGGAGAGTGGAGATTGAGGAAACTGTCTTGTTGAAATGTTGCTATGTAACTTTAGGCTGGAGAACGTTATGCTGTCACTTCTTTAGACTGATCTTGTCACCTCTGTGCAATTGAGTACTGTGTGCATACGTGCAAGCAGCCTGCTTGAAGGACAGATATAAGATACTATTTTTTCCCTCTGAGTATCTAAATGGCATTAGGACTCAAGAGAGCAGTTTACTTTTGTTAGGAACACTGGATCCCTAAACCCTTCTTTTCCTGATCCTGGTTTCTCTGTAAATGTTAGGTGCTGGTATGTTACACTGAGTTAAGTGGCAGGTGTGCCAGCTGGATTTTTCTCGCTGGAAGTAGTGATTTTAAAATCGTAAATATGAGCTACATAAAAGAGAACCTGGTATCCTCCTTAAGAGGAAATTGTCCACTTCAAAAATAATCTGTACTGCTGCTCTTGCTTTCTGACACAGCCAGCTGAATTGTGGGGTGTAGCTGTTTTGTTCCTTGTCAGTCTTGGATGCTCCCTCTGAGTAGAGGGTGAGACAGAACTGTACAGAGGTAAAGATACCTACTCAGGAAAATGTGTTACTGAGAAAGAATAGCCAAGGATGTGTGAGTATAATGACAACCTTCCAAGTTCTGGTTTCCCTGGTTTTTTATATTGTAGGATAACCTGCAAATGGCACAAACCCCTTAACTGCTGAGAGGCTACAAGGCCAACAGCCCCAGCCAAGAGACCATATAAGAGCATCAGATGCATTTTGTAGCTAGGCAGGGAGGAATGTGACAGCTGAAGTTGCGTGCCGAGGGCTGTGGGGATGTGTCATCAATAATTCACTTCCAAAAATAAAAATAACTTTGGTCACTGAAACAGCTTAAAATTCTGATGACTTAGCCTTAGCATTTTGCAGCCAAAATCTTGGAACCTAATCTTTTCTCTCTTGGGGTTCATATATAGCAGTCTCCAAGCTCCACACCAGATTAAGTTTATGATGAAAAACTATTTTCATCGGCTCATGCACACATTTAATAGTCTTACATCTATAGTGCTCTATAATGCCTCGTGAAGCACTACTGAAAAGCAGTGATCTACTTTACATGACCCAGTTACCCTGTTGTAAGGCTACAAACACAGAGGTCAAAATGAAGCCAAAGAGCTACTGAGGCTGCATAGTCCTCCAAAGAGGACCACGTTTGTGTCGAGTGCTGCCAGGGGATGTTTGCCTGCTACCTTTTCTTCCCCTCTCTGTTGCAGGAGGTAAAGTTAATGTGCAACATTTTACACTTGTTTCTGCTCTTCATTTAAGGAAATAAACCCATCCTTATGGCGCAGTGATCAGATGACTGACACATTTCACAACATGAAGGCAGCTTGTTACACTAACTCAGCAGCTAGGGGATGTCACCGAGGTGGTGTCCCTGCACTGCAGAGCAAGGATCCGTTTCAGCGCTGACCTAAGGACTATCTTTGGATCGCTTGTTTCTAGGATCCCTGTCGTATCTGGAGAAATGAGTGCAGCACAGTGGCCCCATCCTGGCACAGGGCGTCAGTGACAGCATGCCTTTGTGTCCTGACACCTGCAGTCGATCCAAAAGCTGGAAAATATCTGAAATCTTGTCATCGCATATTTCTCTTTTCTAGTCTGGAGTGTTACTAACCTAGTATTTGGGATGTTCCTGGGGAATTTCAAACAACAACAAATGCAAAGATATTCCAACTATGTAAATCCAAATAATGAGTAAGTAACAAAGTATAGCCAGGAATATTTTAGATATCAGCAGTTAATCCTTCCTTGGTATTGCTTATGCACCCATGCTCCTATTTTGGCTTCTTACTTAATTTTTCAAAACCCTACTGTCATTTTTAGGTAACTTTCTCCTTTGGGAAAAATTATTTAGGACTACAGTAACTCAGAAACAGTATTGCAGAAACTAGGAATAATACAAAAGGGAAAAGAACTCAGTAAATGCCTCTTAAAATGCAGCTTAAAATTAAGTTTCATGAAATACTGAAAAGTAATACTAGGGGGAAATACCCATCCACACAGCTCTTTTTTTTTTTTTTTTTTCCTTTTTGTGCACTGAGCAGCAACCCCACAGAGATCACTGGTTTCCCAAACTTTTGATATACTAGATAGAAAACTTCCCATCTTAAAAAAAAAAAAAAAGAAAAAGGTGGCAGCATGTGGCTGCTTTTCCTACTTTTCTCTACAACCCATGGGTAAAAACATTGCCAAGGAATGTTTTCAGACCAGAAGTGTGATATTGCCTAGAGGTCATACATAATAGGCCCTGCATCACAGGACTTAAGGCGTCAGGCAGTTTGTATCAATGTAATAAATCTCAGGGAAGATGTTTACATGTTTCTCAGTAGAACCCACTTAACAGGAGGGTGGGAAATCAAACTGGCCTCCTGGAGAACCCCGACTGCTTGCTGCATGCAGACTCTTCTGCCATGCAGCTGTGGTTCAGTCCCTCGGTAAAGCAGCCTTGCACTTTGGTAAAGCTTCAAAGTCTATTGTAAAAGGCTGGGTGCTATCAGGGGTTCGACGAGAGATTTCCGGAGACAGGGATGCTCTTTGGACACATGGTTTATTGTTCGTGGGGACAGCCAACCTGACCAGCTCCGGCTAAAGCATGGTCCCAAGACAGTGAACTTCCTGTTACAATCCCATTTATTCCCTTCTATGCTGAATACTCTGGTTAACATCAACCAACCGGTACAGGGTACAAAACCTACAAAATTTACATGCAGCCTATGAGAACTATTATATTACCATACTAAAACCTTGGCAAACTCACCTTTTTTCCCTATCACCTGGCAGGGCCCAACCCCTTATCCCTTTGTCTGGGGAGCTGTATTGTTTAATCATCAGGGGCCTGGTCTTCAGATAACTTAATCACCGTCTTCCTGCTTCACATTCTATAGCTCAAATTTTGCTTTTAGCTCTATCTCTTCTGCAGGTTTTACATTCTTAAAATCTTTCACCAATAAACCATCTCTGCAAGGCCTTCCTGCATCCTCCTTCCCAACAAAAGTCTGTTACAAATACTACAGGATTAGGCAGGTCCACACTGACTTTGCTGCTGCCACCATTTGCTCATTTAGGCACCCGTATTGGTCATTTTATTGTTCTCATGAACTGCTTAGTTTTACAAAGTTTATTTAATCCTTAATCCTCACTTTGACTATTTTAGGGTATCACTGAGTACAGCCTCACTAAATATTGAACTAGGCTTTGGTTTGTTTTTTAACTATGAATAGTCCTTGGGAATTAAAAGGTAGTATTTCACAATAATTTCCAGCCTGTGCCAAGCATATTCAAGTGAGTGGGTGTAAATTGAGGCCTGTAAGGCCTGTCTTAGTATGTGCTAAAATAGAGCTGGCTTCAGACATGAGTTACTTGGACCTTGACTTAGCTTTGTATCTAACAGGCACTTGGGTTTTCCCCTCTTTTGAGTTCTTCCTCAATTGAGCTAACCATCTCTAAAGCAGAAGATAGTGGCAAGATATTCCCACTCCATAAGAAGTATGTGGCTTTTGAAATTGCTCCACCAGCCAACCAAACTTGCACAGGCATCACCTGATAAGAAAACTGATAACAGCTTACTTCTCATGTGAAACACCTGACTAAATATGCTGCTTCTTGTTTTCCGGGTATGTTTTAAAACACTATTTTAGACCGGTGGCCAAGTGTTGACCTCATTTCTTTTTCTCCCATATTTGTACACACACATCGTCAGACAGGTAGCAACTCGAACACACAAGGGAAGAGCACATATGTACATCCTTAGGTTTAGCAGAATTAATCACATTTGTTTTAAAGATTGGGGGCCTTCAGCTCTCCCTTCTAAGAACACCTATCAACACTTATTTTTCCATTTCAGTTCTCCACTTCATGGAATCACAGTGTCTGGCAATACTCCTGATTAAAACTCGTGCAAGAAGAGCTGAAAACCCCACAAAGACTTGGCTAGAATTGTTGCAACTTACCAGCTAGGATAAAAAACAAGGGGTGGGCATACAGCACAAGAGGCAGAACAGTGACTTGGATCATAGAGAACAGGGAACAAAAACTCAGCCAAAATCAACAGCCAAAGATGGACTTTTCAGTGCTCAGTTAGGGGTTTAGAATTTGTGCTCTTTAGGTATAATACTCAATCAAACACCTGTCAATGCTCATTCATATAGTCACTGAGATGCAGTTTTAAATAAAAATATTGAAGTTTGTTTTCTGCTGCTTACATTTGACTGACTGACTGCATTTTATTTACGTTCCATTAAATATCTCTGCTTTATCCTTTGAGCTGCTTTATCATTATCATACAATACCCTAGAGAACTCATGTTCTTGCCTCTTCCTCAGCCATGTACATTGGAAGTTACTAGGAAGTCAAAACTGTGCTATTTTTAATTTTCACTATAGAGAAAGAATATGTGTTTCTTCTGTAGGCTTCACTACATCCTCTGAGAGCCTTTATTTTTCATGCTTCAGCATCTACTGTGTGGCAGGGACCACCTGGGAAAGCAGTAACCATTTTTATTCATGACGTCATTGAATGAAAACAGGGAATAACCTGAGGCCCTCCAAGAGACTCAAGTGAAGACACATTTCAGGGTCCCTTCTTTAACTCATGACTTTGAGTTGAGTTGTTTTCCCCTTGGATCACAGTACTTGGAGTTATTTTTGGAGAAATTCTAGAAAACTTTGCGACGCTTTCAACATCTCAAAAAGAGTCACTGTCACTCTGCAGTATACCACTGCACTTGGTATAGCTAGACAGAGGCAACAGATGCCAGCTGGGATCGGGGATGAAGGGATGGAAAGGCAGAGGGATGAGCCAAAATACCAGGTGAAGCAACTGAGAGACAAAATGCTTTTGTTAAATGATAGTTTAGACCTAGAACTTAGATGGATATGTTTAATTTTGACTCTGCTGTCAATACTTAATCTCCGTAATTAACATTTGTTGAACAGTGATAATATGCTCAGAAAAAAAATCTAACTGCAAAACCCTCCACTCAACTTTCACACAATTTCAATTCTTAATGTGGAAATCACACATCTGCTTTTTCATCTAGTCTCTCTTTTCAGACCCTTTTGATTCTTATGCACATCCTCAGTCTTACTTCTATGATGACCAAGGGTATGGAATGGCTTCTGTACAAGAAAAACCACCTAAGTGGGACTCTCTGCTACAGCTGATACAAGAACACACAAGAGCTTTCTAGAAGCAAAAGCAATACAAAAGAAGTGGACACACAATTCAGCCTTAGTATTTCTTCAAATACAAAGTCTAGAGCATAGAATAAACACTGGAATAAGTACAGTCAAGGTTAGTAAGGTGCAGTTTTTCATGTAACAAATAGCAACCTTGCAAAGTCTTCCAAAAACAGCAGCAAAGCATATTGTGGGTGCTGAATTTGCATCAAGTCAAGGATTAGATATTAAGCAAGTTCATGAAAGAAGCTCATTGTGGGTTACTAAATATCACATCTGGCTCAGGGTAGCTTATCCCTCCATGAACTAAAAATAGTAGCTATTGGGAGAGCATTCTGGGAAGATACCACAGGCTACCTTGATTCTTATTCTTCCTTAAGTACTGCTGCTGCCCTCCCCTAAAGAACAGGCTAAAAACACCCTGTATGCCCTCTCTCCTCCAAAAAGAACAGGAAGTATAGAGAAAGAGATTTTTTTTTTTTTTTAAAAAAGGTATGATTCCAAGTTTTGGATAAAAATAATTAAACTCTCCAGTGACCTGACAGGGAAGACCTCATAGCAGCTATTATTTCTTGAGGGCATCCAAGAAATCAGTAGATCCATCCTGGTGGTGCTCCAACCTAGAAATGGAAAAAGCAACTGCTGGTCTTCTCTGTCTGCAGTCTCAAGACTTCTTCTGCCAAGACTTTGCTCCCTGCCTTTCACATCCAGAATCCACATCTCTTTGCAGCTGGGGCACACTGCTCTAGGCAGACTTTTACAGTGAGCCAGTGCAGGCATTCCTGTAACATTAATTAGATCCATAAAGAAACATCAGTGACACAGACTGATTCTGCTTTATTAAGCAAACAAGTTAATGTCCAGCAGCTAAATGTAGTTCATTTACATTTAAAAATATAATTGATAATTTCAGAAAAAGCCTGTATGTTTATTTCTTCCTTTCACAGAATGATCAAGGTTAGAAGAGACCTTTATGATCATTTAGTCCAACCATTAACCCAGCACCACCATAATCCCCAAGTGCCACATCCAGACACTTCTTGAACACTTCCAGAGTCGGTGACTCCACCACCTTCCTTGGGCAACTTACTCCACTGCCCGGCCAATGCCCTTCTCCTGAAGAGTTCCTGTTTTCCAAGGCACAGACTGTACCCAACAAAGCCGACAGCAGGAGGAGGGGGATTCAAAGAATGAGGATCTGGCAGTGCAGCTTTCCCATCTGACTACTTCAGGACCCTTCTGTGCACTAAACAACAGTGTTCTTGAAGCCCAAGCTATTTATGTGGGACTTCATCAAGCAACATGGGAATAAGCATTCCCTTTGGAAAATTTAAAACATGTACAAGTGGGCTAAAAGCGAACTGCTTCTGAAGCTGTGTTAGGCACTATCCCCCTACACTAAAAACAGCTTGTACCTCGATTTATTTGAGATCCTGCATCAAATGATGAATGGAAAAATATATGTCATCCCTTTTCATTAGGAAAATATATGCAAAAATAAATCCTCCAAGTGGCCTTACAATCTATCGCTGCGAGAGGCTCCCGCGGCAGCACCCACTTAGAAGACTTTAAGATGCAATCTGGAATTCTTCTGATCCCTTAAGCAAAACACGAAGAAGACTGAAGGTAAGGATAACACCTCACACCTGCCACTCCGGCCAGGACGTCCCCTCAGGATGAGGCGGCTTCGTTCACCTCCCCGATGTGGCACCACCGGGACAACCTGGGGACGCCGCGGCACCGGCTCCGGCTCCAGGAGCACGGAACGACGCTCCAGCGTGCTTCATGTTTTATGTGTACAACATCCAGACCCCAGGGGAAGCTCCCGCTGCCCGCAGAAGCCCTGCCGAGCTCCGTCCACTCAGCCTGTTCCCATCCCTCCCCTGCAGGCGGAGCCCGGGCCCCAGCGCCGGCGGCCGCCACTTCCCCCGGGCTGCTCCAACGCGGCCGAGGCGGGGGGCGCAGGGAAGCGGCCGCGGGGCCGTGCTGAGCCGGCCGCCGCCTAGAGAAGCCGGAACGGAGTGCGATCCCTAAGGAAAACCCGCGGCTGTCATCTCGCTGCCCTCCTGTCGCTTCTCCCTCCGCTCGTCCCCACCCGCAGCCCGGCAGGGCGATGGTTTCTCCAGGAAGCGCCGGAACATCCGCCGGCGCCGGTGCCGCTTCCTCCCTGCCGCGTCTGCCCCGTACCGGGTCCCCGCAGCCACCGCTGGGGTGAGGGTCCTTTCAGGACTAAAATTTAACTTACTTTACGTCTTCTGAAAATGACGCTTGTTCTGCTGTATTAGTCTGTCTTTCCTTTATCCGTATTTTCTGCTTCTCTTTTTCCCTTCTTGAAAATGCCAGGGAAATACGTTCTGATGAGAGGAAATGAGAGTGCGTTAGAGGCGCGCTGTAACATTAAACGGTAGAACTTTTTCCTTTTTTAAATCCTAACTCTGATCTTACTGCGTTTACTGTATTTCCTTCTCTCCCTAGTGTCCCAAAATCAACATGTCTAGCAAAAAGGCAAAGACGAAGACCACCAAGAAGCGCCCTCAGCGCGCCACTTCCAATGTATTTGCGATGTTTGATCAGTCGCAGATCCAGGAATTCAAGGAGGCCTTCAACATGATCGACCAGAACAGAGATGGCTTCATTGACAAAGAGGACTTGCACGACATGCTCGCCTCCCTTGGTAATGTCCCTTTGCTGTTGGTGCTTGCCAGGCAAATTTGTGCTGCAAAAATGAAGATATTGAGTTTGGGATATGAGAGGAGTGGGGTCTCAGTTTGTGTTACACTCAGTTTGTATTAACAGTGGGTTTGTATTGACATTACTTTTTCAGTTTGAAAGCTAAAGCAAGTCTGAATGCCTTTATTTGTAGGGAAGAATCCAACGGATGAATACCTGGATGCCATGATGAATGAGGCTCCGGGCCCCATCAACTTCACCATGTTCCTCACCATGTTTGGTGAGAAGTTAAATGGCACCGACCCGGAGGATGTGATCAGGAATGCTTTTGCTTGCTTCGATGAAGAAGCAACAGGTACGTGGGTGCAACTCGGCTGCTTGGCAGGGGTATGGCTGGGTTTTTATGGTCGTTACTTGGGTTTCTAAACAGTATGCTGATTTTTGCACCTTTATAAGTTAAATATGAGATGGTCATCCTTGATGGCATATTCTGCTAAATTACTGAGTGAGAGTAAAATCTGTCTGGCTGTTCTGTCAGTACTGAGGACTAGCAGGACTGTTCCTCTGTGAGGCTATGAGGAAGCATGCTTTAATTGGGCAGTGTGTATGTTCCTCAAAGTGTAAAACAAGATGTATTTGCTCTAAGATGAGGAATTCAAATCAGTAATGTGTGATTTTTTATGGCATTAAAAGGTAACGGTAGGAAATTTGTCATACAACTGGATTTGTCCCCCCTCTGCAGTAGGTCTGGGATGCATCTAAATTCTTCAGGTATTTAATATTTCAAGACACACTGTAAAGTCTTACAAACCCTCATCTGGCTGAGTGTTCTTTATGGCTCTGAGGTCAAATATCATGCCCTCACCTGCAGCTCAGTTTGCTTTCAGATTGCAGGAAGGGCTGCAGTGTCAGTGGTCTAAAGATAAAAACTGGGTGGGGTGTAGAAGGCAGAAATGACAGATTGGACTGACTTGAAAAGCAAGATGAAGGGAAAGAGTAAAACACAAAGCTCAGTTTTATTATATCAGACTTCCAAGCTTGTGCCTGTAATCTTTAGGTTAGAGTTTATGCTTTTATGTATTTATTCACCTAGGCAAAGATTCCTGAGGAGTGTGTAGTAACTGGGGATGAGTAACTGGGCAATTCTGTGGAATTACAGAGTATCAATGCTTTGATATGTTGTCAACTCACCTTAATGGCTCACATAACCTCTGTACTAGAGATGACACTGCATCTACACCTTTCCTCACAACTGTCCACCACAACATTTTAATCTAACCAGTCGATATATGCTCTGCACCTTTCCAAAGATATCCTTCCGTTTCAACAGCTGTTGTCAGTCTGTGTATTTTTAGCACCTTTTGCCTTTTCAAAGAGCATCCCCTTCCTGCTGAGGTGTAGGTAAACAGGCTTTCCGTTGGTAAGGTCTTTTCAAATGTTAATCGACTTCCTCCCTCTCGAGGGAAATCTCTTTACCATTGCCTAGAAAAGGAAGTTTTGTTAGTAAGTTAATTATTTTCTCTCCACAGTAGTCTGACTCACTGTGCTACAGGGCTTGTTTTGGGTGCACCAAAACAAGAGCCTGTGAATTAAAATATAAAGAAAATGGTTGTGCTACCAGTTCTTTGGAAGAGAAACTTCAATGTCTATGTAACCAATAAGTTACTAGTTTGGGCACCCATATACTGATAAGATTTAATTTCTCTCAGCTCTGTGTGGTAAATGTTTTAGTCTAGTCCTACCATGATTTGAGGATGTTTGTTCTACATTCTGTTTTGTGCCTTATGCCACTCTCAGATTTGAACCAGGAAGCGTGAGATAGTTACACTGTTTTATTAAGTTTTGATTCATAATGGTGAAAATGAAGTTTTCAAAATAGCATGTGACATATTTGTAGAACCCATGTCATGTTGATCCTGTATTAATTTTATCCTCTTATTTGGCTTCTGATGATTTTGTTCCTTTTAGAAAATGTACAAGAGCATTTCCAACTATATCAAACTCTTTTACATTTTTTTTTCATTTCATGGTCTCCACATGAGTGTTTGTTATCAGCCTGATTTTCTAGCTCTGCATCAGTGTAGGTCTTTTGAAAGGGAGTAATACAAATCAAATCCTATAGATGAGGATAAGGTGGTTTTACTTACAATTACTTTATTGCCAGCCTAGTTGGATATGTTGCTGCAGCATTACTATCCTGTGTAGTGCTACGGAATTGGTATAAATGTTGTATCTGTCTGCATTTGGAGATAGCTATGCATATTGTACATACACAAATTTGCATATTTTGTATTTGGTCTGTGGTCCTGCATTGTCACCTGCTTTGTGCTGCCTGCAACAGGCTGAATCTTAAGTTTTGCTTCATTTGTTTGTTACTCCCCATCTACGCTGAAGCTGTGTGGGAGGGAGAGGAGCCCTGTTTGCTTTACAATTTGTTGCTGATAAAACTCGTGGCTTATTCCTGGTCTGGCAGCCCAGTTCAGTGTTTAAACAACTACCTATTCAGACAGGAGCAATTAAGTCCTTGAGGGCTAAACTTGCAGCACCAAAGGCCTTGCATTCTTTGAATACTAATCCTTATGTCATCTCTCATCACTGCTTGGTCTCTGTAGGACAGCAGAAAGAAAGTCTCATCTTTTTAGCTGCCTTTTCCCTCTTCTTTACGTCCATCTTCAGAGAACTCCAAGGTTTGACACGATTAGAGTGGGCCTGGCTAACTGAACATTCTCCCTATTTCTGAAGTAGAAAATTGCTGCTAGCCTTCTTCATTTGCAGTCAGTAGCCAAGAGCTGGTCTGCCCTGGGATGTGGTGCTGTTTTCATTAGCATATGTTGAAACACATTTTTTTCCCTTCCCCCAGCATATACCACCCCCATGCTAATTTGTCATGCTCATTGACTGCTTTTTGGTCCCCTGATTCCCTGTTTGGTTTTGTCTCTCTAATGAACTCTGTTTGCTTAACTTATGCAACCCTTTCCACAGTAGCACTTTTTTATCACATTCTAATTTAATCTACATTGGTTAATGTGGGTGTCTATGTATGATTTCCAACTGTTCCACAGCATTTACTTTATTACTTTTCTTTTTGGAACTACTTCTACCTCATCTGTTCTGTTACTGACATTTCTCAAACTAAAGTTCAATAACCAATTTCTTTCTCAAATGAAGCTGCTAAAGGTATGACTGGTCATATTTCAGCATTTAGCAGTTTCTGCATTCTATTGTCTACCCTTGTTATGCATGGTTCTTTTCCTGGAATTATTTGGCAACTGGTGGTTCTGCCCATCTCTTGAAATAGAATTAGCAGAAGATACCTAGAAACTGCTCCTTTTTATATCTTTGTTAACTTCCTCAAAAATCATCTGCTCTTTTAGCATAAAATGAATACATCCTACTCTTTTTTTTTTTACTGGGTTCTCCACCATAAACATTCTTCCTGCCTCCTGAGCTAACTTGCTCAGTCCTGTCTGAAAGTCTCTTCTGTTATAAACTCCTTCTCTGGACACTTGCCAAGAGTTCACTGTAACCACATAAACTGCCTCCAGCAGCAATGCTGTGCAGCACTGAAGAGACAGCGTGGTTATTTAGTCCCCAGGGGAAACTAGTTTATAGAGGATGTGCAAATACATCTAATTAAGGCAAAAAAAACTATAGTTCATTTAAGAGAACTGCTTGTCTAATGAAGACTAGCAGTCACAGGAACTTGTTTTTCCACTTGGAGCCGTTGAAGATCAGTAGATGGAAATAAGTGTTGTTATACCACAGCAGGTCAGGCCCTGTCTTCAAAAATCTGTATGAAATACATTAAACTTCCTTTCCCTTTGCACTCAAGGAACTTCTTTAGGATTCAATTAAGGAAATTTTTTGGGCTCTGTGCAAATGCAAATGTAATATATTGTGTGCTGCACTGGTTAATTGCCTGTCTGTTGGCATGTCTGTGCTGCTGCTTTTGGAGACCCAGCTAAGAGGCTCGGCCTCCCTTTTGTGTTTCTCCCTGCACATCTCACTCCAGGGTTCATCCAAGAAGACTACCTGAGGGAGCTGCTGACCACAATGGGAGACAGGTTCACGGATGAAGAGGTGGATGAGCTGTACAGAGAGGCCCCCATCGACAAAAAGGGCAATTTCAACTACATCGAATTCACACGCATCCTGAAACACGGAGCAAAAGACAAGGATGACTGAGCAAGTCCCTGGATACCTGCAGATAGCACCTTTAATTTTTTTTTTCTTCTCACTAATTTTATTTCTCAGGATCTCTTTATTTCTTTTTCTCTGGTGGGGACCATTTGCATACATTTTTAGCACTGCAGCTTCTTCCTCTGTGGATCCTAAGGCTGCTCAGGCACACCTGCACCTTTGTAATAAGACTGGAAAGTGGCAGGGAGAGACTGAACAACTTACAGTGATAGAGGTTGAAGGACAAAGATCAGAGAGTGTGGAAGCCCAGGTAAAAATGTCAGTGCTTCTCATCCTAGCTAGATTAATTTTACATTTTAAATGATAATTTTTCAAATAAATCACTGTCCACTAAGTGCATAATTAAAATTTTCATAGTAGAAGTATGTTTCTCTAATTATATCTGTAAATATTTTTGCAACTGTATGCAGTCATGTTGTTACTTATTTTTGCCTTAAAAATTATGCATAAGTCACTTAAGCATACTGATGTTTGTACTTAAGCAACTGAGTATTTCACTTGCTGCTGTGAGTGTACACATGAAGAAGAAATTTCCATCCTTCAAATTTTAGTGTATTGTAAATTAATCATTTCTGTCAGAGACTTGCACATTAAACATTTTAAATATTATGGATGTAGTTGAGCATGTATTTTACCACCTCAGTGCCTCCATTTCTCGACACCGAGTACTATATTAATACCACTTTTAAAGAACTTATTACATAAATCCAAGTGTTTTTTTTAAAACAAGATATCATATATGAGTAGAGTTGCTTGAGTGATGCTTCTTACCAGATCTGTGGGCTGCTGATATTGAATTAATGACATTTCACTGCAACCATTTATTTCTTTCTTTTGTCTTTCTGTTTTTTTCAAAGCACAGTAGGAACAGGGCTGGATGAAGAAGGAGGGTGTGCTGTCTCTGTCCTTTTCATTTTCTGTCTGAAAATGTTGTTCTTAGTTTTTAAATGAAACAATATACACTATATTTTTAAGACATCCTACTGTGAGTGGTGTTTTGGATGTGTGAGACTCAAGGCCTTCCTTTTTGTTCCATTTCTCATAGTTGTATCCTCTATAGTTTTTGTGGTATGGAAGGCATGGCAGATTTGCTACAAGTGTCCTGAAGCAATTTTGCCATAATTGGAGTGCTTGTGGTCCTGTGGTTTTTGTGTCTTGAGAGAAAGGGTGATCAGAGCTGCTTCTGACACTTCTAGGAATTACATTGTTAATCCCTTCAGAATTTACATTACAAAATTAAGAAACGTCATTTGGCTGAGAGCATTTTGCTGTTTCTTAGTAGGCTGCTGTTGCAAACGGAACTTTTAAGAAATGTCACCAGAAGAGAGCGATGAAAGCTCTGAAGCTCCTGCTCTACCCCAGTGCCAGGGAGCCTTGCCAAGGCGTGGGAGCTGTGCACACATGATGACCTGATCCCTCTGACTGTGGGCCTGTATGAAGTGCATGGAAAAGCAGAGAGGGGGGGAAAAGGTGCTGAACAGAATCAGCAGAAACCCAAACACTTCACGAATGTTTTCCTTCAGTCTTTGTTTTTTTCAGTTGGTTTTTTTGGTTTTGGTTTTTGGGTTGTTTTTTTTTTTCCAGAGAAATACTTACGTTCGGAGGGGGCAGAGATTAAAAACTCGAACAAGAGCTGCTGTAAACTATCAGCGAAATTAGGACCAATTTTGATGCTTCTGAAGGAGGCGACGTCCTGCGGCCACCGGCTGGGGCCATCCCGGGAGCCACCAGGAGGTGGCAGCACAGCTCCCGGCACGAGCGCCGCTGCTGCGGGCGAGCGCTCCCAACCCAGATGTTTGCTGGCTTTGGCTGGGGTTTTTTGGTTTGTTTGTTGTTTTGGGGGGGATTTTTCGTCCCAAAAAGCTCGTTTGGTGCACCGTGCATAGGGGGAAGATATGCTCCGTTCCCACAGAAGTCCTGTTCCTGCCACAGCAATGGCTAATGGTGCCAGGATTTTCCACGTTGCAGCTCTTGCACATGTTGAATTTTTGGCCCTTTAATCAAATTAGTTCATTACAGAAGAGGGTAAAACGAGGCCTCTGCAAGCCATTGTTACAGGCCTACAAACACATGTGGTGTATGTTTGGCAAAGATTGGGTTTCAAAAGGACTTATGGCCTTCCTTGTAACTCAAACCAGAGACGCTGCTCCTGCATTTCACTTCTCAGTATCTCAGTGAGGGCTCTTCCTCTTTTGTTCAGATTAGCTTTGAAAAAAACTACCCCAAATTCAAATGTATATGTTTGCATAACTTTGTTTACATACAAAAGGCTAAAACCTGTGATATAAACTAAACTGCTGGGACTCAGAGTGAGGCAGCTGGTATTTACCTACAGCAATGAATGCCAATTGTTAAACCCCAGTGCTTGCTTATGGGCCAGGGCTGTGTTGCTGTATAGCAACACCTATATGCCATTTGGCCTTGTGATGACGAATTGTAGTTCACTACTACTATTGTTCTAAGCCTTGCCTTCGGCAGAATCCTGGTTTTACTCTCTCGACTTTAATGGCATTTAATATTCTCATTAAAACATGTCAGAGAGAATGATAAAAATGGATTTTTGGTGTGTAACTCAGAGGCCTGGGATTTGTCTCGCAAAGAAATTTTAAACCCCTGCTCAGCTCTGATGCAGAGGGTGCCTTAAAGTCTGTGTGTGTCTGGAACAACTAACACTGGTTTTGTAGACTAATTGCAGTTCTTAGTCCTGGCAAAATCATTCTCAATAAGAGCCACAGAATTTTCAAGTGACTGAAGTGGGTCAGCAGAACATGAAGGCGTTTGTCGTGGGATGTCTTTCTCCTTTTATTTTTGTTATTAATTCAGCTGTTTTGTAGATAGGTCACTTGAGTGGAGGGCGGGAACAATGTGGCCTTGAATCCTCTCAGCTAGAAGAGAAAATTAAAAGTAGGTCTGCAACATTCAGGCTGAATGTTAAACCACTGAACAATTGAATAAGGGAGGGTGGAACCATCACAAGCAGCTGTGTTTCTTATTGTGCCTTCTTTTTTATTTTTTCTTTTTTTTTTTTTTTTTGGCAAATGAAGGAGCTTAGGCAGTGATCCCAGGAGAAGGAATAAAAGAGATCCATTCTACCTCGAGAGGACTCTTTCTTGCTCTTTGCGAAGGTGAAGTTCCCAAAAGCCATGACTCACAAGTGGGGCTGGGATGCTTGTTTCCTGTGGTTGCAGAGGCAACAGAGCTGAACCCTAAATGAGTTTTAGCTTATAAACCATTTCCTCTCCAGGACTGTTTGGGAGAAGTAGTGCCTCGCCAGGGAACTGTCTCACACATCCTGTATCTGGCTTAACACCCCCCACAAACTCCTGCCAGTGTAGGTAATAACTTGTAAAGGTTCTCTCTTGTCTTTACTTTGTGTGAATGCTGTGCTTTGTAAGCTGCTGTGGCTCAGCACCTGATTATCCTTAAGCAGCTCAGCTCTCTCCGTACTGGGGCAGTCAATTTGTCAGCTGTGCTGTCCCTACTTGTGAATTGCAGCCCCAACTCCTGTAGAAAGGGCAGTGATGACTCCTTACCTCCTCTCTGGTATTTCCTGCTGATGAGATTCAGCAGCTCCTTACTCAATACCCTTGTTTTAATAGTTACTAAATTTAGCACCTAACTCCCCTGTCTGGGGAGACAGCAGCATCTGTCTGTGGCAGGCACAGCTCAATGTGGGTAGCAGCCATGGTGTTGAGCATTCTTCATTTAGATACCAAGTAGCCAGTATTTAATACAGCAACGTCCAAATGTCAAATAGAGCTGTGCTTGTTCTAAAAACCACCAAGGTCTGGAGAGAATTCCTGTCACCAGGGTGGTGGTGTCTAAATCCTAAGCACTCGGTCTGACCTTTGTGGACGGTCTCCTAGCGGCAGGCAGGGCTCGTTCTGCTATTCAAATAACCCAGCTAACTGCTGACTCATCTCTGGTTCCACTGGGCACATCCCAGTGCTTAAATATAAAATTGTTTCAGTAGCACTCCTTAGCTGTGAAAGGCAAACCTAACCGGAGTTCCTATGTAATCATCGGGGGATTAGAGGTGTCATGTAAACGGCGTAATTAAAAACATAAAAAAGCGTTCATATGACTTTAATAGGGATGCATACCAGTCCCAGCAGGCTTCTTTCACTGAGTAGGTAAGACTTGCAAATTAAAGATACTTGCAGCTGGAAACTTCCTTTTCAAATAACTGCAGGTCACTGTGACATTGGAAATGCTTGCAAAAAGCTACAGTGAGACCACAATCATGGCACGCTGCCCCCTCCCACACACATGCACAAGGTTTCCTGGGAAATTTGCTCAGCTCCGTGCCCCACAACCCTAGCAAGCTTCAAAGCTACAGGGCTGGAGTTAGTTAAAAGGAGAGTTGACAAGACTCATGTTAGTAAGATAAGCTCATGAACTTTGTGATTCATTTTTGGAAGAGAATTAAATGGAACAAAATTACTTGCAGTTAGTACTTGCCTGTTTATTTCTTTCACTAATTCAGGGAATAAGGTACTGTATTAGAACCTGAGATATATGTTGTGCAAAACACGAGTTATAACACTATTACTGCTATCCTATTGGCAAAGAGGGGAACTTGGTCATGAATCTAAATCCTCCCACTTAGCCTTATCTGCTAATTAAAATAATAATAAAAAGGTAGCAGTGCAATTTTCAATTGTCAGAAGGCAGCATTTCTTTCAGACTTTGAATTTTTTGTAACCTGAGCACAACCTTATAACTTAACCAATAATAACTAGTATTCCTGCTGTAGAAGGTTTAGATATGCAAACTGTTGTTATTGATGTGTTTTAGCATATCCATCTATCCTGTGGCCACTTTGCCCAGGTGGGGCACGGAACAGCAGCACTGTTACAAATGTATTTGGAGGGTGCTCTGCTACATGCAGACCTAGAGGAAGGAGTCATCAAACTTGTGCAAAATGATAAGTAGGGAATACACTGCAAAAATGCAGAACTCTGATTCATTTGCTGGAAGATGACACGGGGCTATCTGAACCCCAAAGAGGAGGATGAACTGTTGCCATGAAGTGCTAGTTAAACTGTGTGATAAGCAGAAAACTTACCTGATAACAGCTGCAGCTGAATTTGGCAGCAAATTGCAATGTGGTTGGGACAGTAATCAGAAGACAATGATGACACTTGTTAAAACTATTTGGTTCTACTCTGTTCCTGTTGCAAAGAATGCAGCCTGCTGTCCCTGAAATTTTCTGTCCCAAGCTCTGGACGAAGATTTTGGCTATCTGAGTAGCCATCTAAACTAATGAAGATTAAAATACCAGAAAAGAAGATAGGGTGAAAGGCACTCAAGTATTTCCTGATGAAGCTGATCAGATGTATGACTCTCTAGTTAAGCTTCCAGTAGTCACACTTCTCCAGAGGCTGGACGCCAGTGCCCAGGCAACAATTTATGTAGCCCCATGCTTTGGCAGCTGACAGCAGCTTTTCCAGAGTTCTGTTTTCTATTTGATGTTTGACTCCTCTCCTCCCCTCCCCTCCTATTCTTTGTGCAAGCACTTAAATGCCTTCCACATGTCAGGGGCCTGCATCTACCCTCTCTGTCCAAAGCCTTACATATGCTGAAGGGTTAAGACCTTCAAGCAAGAAAGGCATTCCCTTCCCTACATGGTGTACCACACCTTGGGCCTCACTTTGAGATAAGATTCAAAGCAGCTAATAAGCTGTAAGGCAAGGTCTGCAAATTTTGATGAGCAAAACTTCACCTCCAGTAGTAAAGAGTATTTCAGTGGCAGCTTTTTAAATGCTGGCAAGTATCTAGATGGATTGGCAGTACCTCGGACATTTCGAGTTCTGGGGTGAAAGTGCAGATCAGACTCTTGTGAACATCTCTGGATGCACAACACACGACAAAACTGTCCTCTGAGGGCAGTGGGTGAGTAGAGGAGACTTTTGGCTGATACTCTTACTAGTGATGCCTGGAAGATCTTACCCTATGCCAGGTTTTCAGGGTTGGTAATTATGCCTTTTCCACTCTGGAGCTCAAGAATTGCTATGAAAGAGTAAGTATCAAACAAAAGGGTGCTGGCTGCTTACTGTCACACTACTTTCCCAACTCAAAGTGTTATTTACACCTCTGTGATTGGCTGGATTATTTCTACCTAGGACAGATATTATGTTCACACACACCCTTTGCAGGAATGTTTTCGTTACCTACCAGTGGTTTGTAAAGTGACTATAAAAGCAAGGAAAGCATTTGGAAGATGCTGTTATTATGAACGAGTTAGGGTGTGTTCATTTTAGTTATTTCTTCTCCTTCCAATTCCTCTATGCCTCCCTTAAGCCTATTAACAGACAATGCTCCTATGGGCAAAGTATACTCAATTCAGTGAGGCTCACCTAAAAAGGCCATTTCAGCAACAATATTCAAGTTTCCAGTATTTATCTTTACATACCAATACGTACTTCTGGCTCATTTCTTGACTTTGCTGTTCTTTGCTTTGGGGCCTGAGGATTGGAGGGGTGGTTTGTTGGGTTTTTTTTAAGGAACAATTGCTTGAGTTTTAGCTTCTAATCACTGTTACACTAATGATTTGCCTATACAGTTTGCCCCATTTTATCTCTGGCGCAGTTGAAATTTTCATTCTGTGAATTTCCTTGCATTTCTCTGCTGTATGCTGCTGATGTCAGACACCTGGGACATCTGGGCATCTTCTTACATAGTCCACAAAAGTTCATACATAGTCCACAAAAGTTCCCAAAAGCTATGTAGAAGAGCACTGTATGAAATCTGTTTAGAACAGAAGTTGGTTGGGGGGGTAGGAGGTGAAAAGTTTTATCCCTGGAAATAAAAGCAATGTGGCATGAAGGTATTTGTAGTATGGGTTCCTTTTAATGAATCTTAGCCACTTAGTTGACTGAAAACATTAAATCGGTGTTTCCCTGAAGTAAGTAATTAACTTTCAACACAGAAAATTAAATTGCCTAAGATTATTGCACAGCTATCTGAACAATACTTCTAGTGTCTTGTTGCTTTTATTGCTTTGTTGCCCCTGGCATTTTGTGTGTAATCATCCAGACACCAAGAGACATATTGATTAAATAATTTGGGCCACTTTGCACAGTACAGTCTTGTTTTATATAATCTTATGCAATAAGTTATTACTCTAGCCAAGTACTAAGTAAGAGCAGAATTAAGAGAGGAACTCTGGGCAATGACAGTCTATCCTACCATCCATTGTCAGAAGTAGTTTGGACTCCTGAAACAAATTGCATCTTTACTGGGAGAAAGACAGACAGACTCCTGAGTTGACTTTAGTAGATATTTTTATATTAGGCTGAGCATATTTCCTCTTAATACACTGAAAAAAATGTTTGAAGAGGAACTTCTGTGCCAATGCTCCCAGAGCTCCAGAGAGGTGAGCAGTTCTCCATGTTTATAGTGTCAAGCACAATGGGGATTGGTGTGTGAGTGGGAAAATTAAATGTCTTATGGCATTTCCATGAGAAAATTAATAAGCACTTTTTTAGTAGATGTGACAAAAGCTATGTTTAAAGAGCACTGGGCCCTCTCTAACCCATTGGAACATCAGTTTCACCTCTAGCTTGGCTAGGCTGATTTAGCAGCTTCCTGCTAGAAAGGTTCTAGATAACAAATGGCAACCAAAATATTTCAAGACTGCCTTATCCTCTCTTATCCTACAGCCTAATGACAAAAGGAGACAATTGTACCCTGTTTGCTAACTACATGTTGTGCTTTAATCTTGCATTTTGACTTATGTTGTCATGAAGTTGCTCATCATCATTCTGTGACACTCTCTGCACAGCTCCTCCACACAGCTCTGGCCTGCATTACATGGGCACAGTACCACAAAGAGCAGACCCAAGCACTGGCACCTGTCAATAACTGCTGTTTAGAGGGAAGTTGTCCCTTTTTCCAGCCAGTGACACATCAGAACTCCAGGCCACTAGATAAATGCTGTTATACATCATCTGGGCACCATATGGTCTGCGTGCTCTGAGTGTAGCTGAGCCACAGCCCTCCAAGCAGTTGGGTGAGAGACCTGGCTTCAGCCTCAGTAGCTGTCTGCTTCAGCAGCAGTAAGGCTTCCACACTGGTGTGCTCTGAAGAAAGCCTCTCATAAAGTACCAGAAGGCTTCTGTTCCCCTGTAGAAGTGCTGAAGTTTCTGCTGACCTTTCCGGGCATGGGTGAATACATACCCTTCTAGGGGTCAGCTCTGCACCCTGGGGTATCTGCAGTTCAGATGTCCCCTCAGAGAACTCATCTTCTACTCTGGTAGCTGAAACTGTGGTTTAAATCATCATCTCATCTCATTTCATCTCATCCAGTTTTTATTACGTCTTGCAAAAGAAGCCCACCCTGCATTGGAGTCCTGCTGTGGCACTATGAATGGACACAACTGGCACATGTGCAAAGCTGGAGGTGAATGGGTTAAATGTATCAGCAGGCTGAGCCCTTCTGTGGAGGGAAAGAGGAAATGAGGTCTGGACCAATTCCTAGAGTAGCACAAATTAGTGAGCTCCTAAGAGCCCTCAGAGAGGTTCCCAGAGGACTTCACACTTAACCCAGCTAATTGTAGCTGCAGGTGGCTACAACCATGAATCACACAGGTGAAAGTAGTGCTGAAGCCTCAGCAAGACTGGTTTTATAAGCCCAGGAACTCAGCTCAACTACTAGTCCGCTATTTTATTTACCTTACTGCCAAGACACCCTCAGTCCCTGCACTACCAGCTAGCCAGAGTAGAGCGTCCAGTTGCCATTTGAAACACCGGGACTGGGACAGGCTGTGTTGGCCAAACCCTACTCTACATCCATACAAGTAAATCCAGCATGCATACAAGTTTGACAGGGAAATTTGGCTCTGTGTCTGCAACTCACTTTTGAACAAGTGAAGATCTGTTTCCATCCTGAAGTGTTTGAAAGGTACTTCTGTTTTACAGAATGTGGGATAATTACAGTAACAAGTGACTTCGTCATCTACCAATAATGTCTTGTAAGCATGGATACATAGGTTTTGCAAAGGAACTTAAAACTTTCAGGTTTCTTAGTGAACTTAGACTTCAAACTCTTAACAGAGTGAACTGTACTTTCCTTGTCCTAACTGCTTACATGTCTGATTATCTGGAGTGGTCTTCTAAATTTTTTTTTCTAGAAGACTCACAGCATATCTAATGCATTGGGCTGAGCTGAACAGCTTGATTATTATTTCCAACCTAAATCTACATTAGTTCTACAATGTGATGGTATCTTTGGGCCTAACTTGTGTCCTGCTCCTTCAGAGCTTGTGTCCAGCCATATGTTGAATGTGTTTAGCAGGGGTGGACAGCACGGAGTTAAGCACAAGCTCAGTGGCATCTCACACAAAATCACAACTGGTGAAAGTCATGCCTTTTGCATCTCAGTTCAGTATCTAGAGGTTACATATGGCAAGTTGAGACCTGACTGCAATTTCCTTTTGAGCCTGAGAAGGCTCAAGGACCTCATAGCAGGAGCTCTTTTACAATGAGAGCTTTTTCTATTGTTTCTGTTGAAGCTGGACTTTTAAAAGAGGGTGGAATTCATTGAGAACAAGGAAAAGACAGAAAGAGACAGCGTATGTGCCTGGCTCTGAAACTCAAAAGTTTCTGCGGCACTTGCACTCCTTCATTGTAAGGCTGAGACTGAACTCTTTGGGGATAATGACTCAAAACATTTCCCCATTTGTGGAGATGCCTGAGTGCTTTGTTGAAATGGAGGAGGTGAGCTTTTGTGTGTGTAATGGCTAACCTCTGATCTGATAAGACAGAGGGTGAATGATGGGCTATGAGTGAGATAGGAGAGGGATCCTGTGCAGGTGATGGTGCCACTTGTCATGGTAAGTCCTCCTCCCTTGCACAAACCACTAGGTTGTGGGGCTCCCCTCCTCCTCCCACCCCACCCCC
>VWZP01007456.1:3416523-3442776 GCA_013396995.1 Dicaeum eximium | reverse complement strand
CACCCCCCACCCCCGCCCCGGACGTTCAGGTGTGGCCCGAGGGTGTTCATCTCTGCTGATGGGCCATTAGGGGCCATAATTTACTCAATAGCCTGGTGTGATGGGCAGCTGTGTTGTCTTACAAAGTGTGAAGGACTCCCAAAGGATCCCATAATCCACATTAATACAACATCCAGTGTGAAGCTTTCCACCCGGGAGAGGTGTCTGGGCATTCCCACCTGAACAGGAATATAAACCCAACAGATTATGTGTTCTGTGGATTTCCCCAGGATTGTCCCCACCACCTGATGGATCCAGTCTGCAGCCATCACTTTGACCAAAACTGAGACCATCACACATCGAAATTACAACAAGCAAATCTCTTTGAGAGGCCTACGGTGGTGGTGAACTGCAGGTGGAAACTTCATAATGCTTCATTAGTCATTATGGCAGTTCCTAACGGAGGAATTCAGGATTATTGCATTTTAAATACATCCTGCTTCAAGGAATACATCATTCTCATTTGTGGAGGTCTGGTGTACAAATAGATGTTATGATGGGATGCCACCCAAAGGGACATTGACAGGCTTGAAAGGTGGGTCCACAGGAACCTCATGAAGTTCATCAAGGCCAAATGCTAAGATCCTACACTTGGGTCAATTCCAGGCACAAATACAGGCAGGGGACCAAGTGGAATGAGAGCAGTCCTGAGCAGAAATACTTGGAGGTGTTGGCTGACATGCCCTTGCAGCCCAGAAAGCCAACTTTGCCTGGGATCCATCAAAAGCAGCATGGCCATCAGGTCGAGGGAGGTAATTCTCTCCCTCTCTTCTGCTCTTGTGTGACTACACCTGGAGTGCTGCATCCAGATCTGGGTCCTCAGCACAGGAAACATATGGACCTGTTGGAGCAGGTCCAGAGGAAGACCATGAAGATGATCAGAAGGCTGGGACACCTCCTGTGAAAACAGGCTGATGGAGCTGGTGCTATTCTGCCTGGAGAAGAGAAGGCTCTGGGGAGATCTTACAGCACCTTCCAGTATCCAAAGGGGGTCTGGAACAGGGTCTTTATACAAGGGCATGTAGTGATAGGACAAGGGGAAACAGATTGAAACTGAAGGGATAGTAGGTTTAGGTATTAGGTAGGAATTCTTTACTGTGAGGGTGGTGATACACTGGAACCTGTTGCCCAGAGAAGGCCCATCCCTGAAAGTGGTCAGGTTGGATGAGGCTCTGAGGAATCTGGTCTAGAAAATGGTGTCCTTGCCCATGGCAGGGAGGTTGGAACTAAATGATCTTTAAGGTTTCTTCCCACCCAGACCAGTCTATGATTTTATAACTGGGGAAGCAATTTACATCAAAAAATTCCTCCACTGGGGCAGGGTCACAAGGCAAATCTGGACCTGCAATTCCTGGTAGAACTCCAGCAAAATCCAGCTCTTACACATTCTCTGTTTTGACCTGTTCCCTCTTCAAACAGTCCTTAAACATTCAACAGAAAGATGGCCAAAGTCCTATACAACAGGTACAGCCTAAGCCTATGACATGTGGAAAGTTGTGGATGAGCTCCTCAGACTTCTAGAATGGTCTTCAGTGCCAAAGCACCTGAAGCAATGCTTTAATCCCAATTTAGAGGATTAGCATTTGCCAAGCCTAAATGACTGTAAGAAACTGGGGGAGAGAGGGCGCTACATAGGAGAATACCAAATCTGTGCTACACATTGTGCCTGCTTCTGCTCAGGTTCCTGCCCGACCCCACCCTCAGAAACCATTATTGTCATTTTTTAATCAGTCTTTTCCCTCTCAGGACAGCTGTTATGTCACAGCCAAGTATACCAGCACACAGGACTCTGTACCTTTAAGTAAGGCAGCATTTCCATGCATGGCTTTTCCCTGCCCTCAACTCCCCAGGCAGAGTGTCTCTGGTACAGCACTAATTTGAGAGGGACACTTTCAATACACTCCCATTCTATCAGCTTACCATAAGAGAGAATGAGAGGACAGTGGCCAAACGCTGCAGGGAAAGGGGTTTACTAGTGCCTGGGTGAGTGAAGTCATGCACTGACTCTGTACCATTTTTTCCAGATGTGATATTTAGGGTTTTTAATGTTGCAGTAGGCTGTGTAGGTCCTCTGTCAATGTTTTCACAGTGTACTGTGGGAGAATTCATCTGTGCCACCCCAGATCCTGGCAGAAATAGCATGGGTATGGCAAGTCATGAAAGTGAATTGGCTCTGGCTCTACATTTGTGGTTCCATTGGTGGCAAGGCATTGATCCAGTGATTGGTTCATTCTCCACTGAAGTTAGGCAACAAGCCTGCTTGTCTGCAATTGTCCTTCTTTTAAGTTGTCTAGAATCAGTAAATTGAGCCTATTTTGCACTCCAGATAGATCCCCCTTCAGCTGTCTGAACCAGGCAGCCCTTTCCATATCTGCTGCATCCCAGTACACCCTGTGTTTAGCTTTGGTGCTATGCAAGTCAGCACATTCCCCTTCCCCTGGCACACTTCTGCACAAGTCTGCCTCTGCTCAGCTTCCTAAGCCAATTTCAGCGATGTCAGCCTGTGGCTTTCTAAGCCTGGTTTCTATCTAAGCTCTGTGAATCCACAGACCTGCACAAGACAATATGTTCACAGCTCCTGATCCAGCCCAAGCAGTGAGAATATACCCAGCTGAAATTCTTTCTGGTGCAAGCTGATGTAGAATCATCACACTGTTACTGTTGGAAGAGACCTCAAAGATCCTCAAATCCAGTTGCTAACCCAGCCACTGTCATATTCAGAAATAAACCATGTCCCCAGGTACTGTGCTCACATGTTTTTAAGCACTTCCAGGGATGGGGATTCCACCACTTCCTTGGATAGCCTATTCCAATGCCTGACTACCCTTTCAGTGAAGATTTTTTTTTCCTAATATCCAGTCTAAGCCTTCCCTGGTGCAACTTGAGGCTATGCCCTCTTGTCCTATGTTATTATCTCAGAGAAAAGGCTGACCCCTACCTCGCTACAACCTCCATTCAGGCAGCTGTAGAAAGCAATGAAGTCACCCCTGAGCCTCTTTTCATGATTGCAGAGGAGAAAGAATTAGGACCAAACATCACAGTCTGATATGACATTTCTGGGCTGCCATGGAAAAGAGGTTATGGTACTAAAAGGGAATCACTATGGACTAACAAGGAAGATGTCTGCATAACTAGTACATAAGCAATAATCAGTACACAAGGCAATACCAAGTTCAAGAACACATAAAAACTATCAAAAGAAAGCATAGATAATGGGCTATTAATTACCAACTGTGAAATAGTTATAAAAAGTTAAAATTAGTTTCAACTGTATTTTGTGAAAAGCCTAGAAAAATGAAACAAAGGTGCTTTCATGATTTGCTTGCTGAAAAGGCAGCTTTTGAGAGGCAGCAGGAAGCAGTTGGACTGTCAACATGAAAGGAGCAATTGATCAGAGGAAAGTGCAGAGGGGTTCCCACTACAGAGCAAGCTGAGGAATTCTGTGCAATGGACAATAATAGTGATGATGGAGAGCCCAGACTAAATGTTACAGGAGGAGTTCTTAGGTGACAGGAAGGCATAAGGATCTTCTGGGATGAGTCAGAAGGAGGCAAAATAGTAGTAATAGAAGTTGAGGGGGAGGGGTTGAAGGAAGGAGAGAATTTAATAAGATGATCAGAATTCTTTGCATGTGGATCAGGGAAAAGGCCAAATGGGAAAAACAAGCTGAGTAGAAGATAGAAGTTACTGGTATTGGAAAGGGAGTTGGAATTATTAGTGTCTTCTGATAGCTGTGAATGACAGAAATTAGTGGGCTGCTGAGAGCAGCAGAGAGTAATGTGGCATTAGTATATGTGACAGATGAGGAAAGCTATAATCTTCATATTTTCCACTTGAGGATCCCAAATTACTTTATGCTGCAATACCTTGAGCCTTGGAGAAAGTTTGTGGTCTTGAAAGGAGATGCCAATCAGCCAAATATAACTGTTCAGGTTCATAATGGCTAGATGGCTAGCAAGGGACTGAGCAGATGGTCAAATCTGGCTCAAATAGGAACAGTATATTCAGAAAGGCACTACTGGCCACTTTCTCAGTGTGAGACGATGGAAAAATGTCCAGAACACAGGAACATCAGGTAGCTGAGCCCATGAGGGTTTTGGGTGACAACCAAGAGAACCATTCCCAGCAAGGGCAAGAACAGAACTGACTGTATTGGAGTGTAATCAGACTGAGGCAAAAAAAAACCCACAAAGGAAAATTCAGATTAAATCACAGGTAATTTCTTCTGATTTGCTTAATTGAAAAGTTTACTTAGTATTTCATGTGGGAATGAAGAGTTTACATTTATTACACTCCTCTGTGATTTTAGCAACGTAACCCCAGAACTCTGACAGCCATTTTAAAGAAAAAATAGTAAACTTCCTGGAAACCAGAAGTTCTGCTCTCCATATGGCTGGCACAACCCATTCAGGTGTGTATACAACAAACATCCATGAAGAATTAAATAACACCTTCAAGTTAAAATTTTATTGTCTTCTGTGCCCTGCTGCTTTTTCTACCTAGAAAATCGGTGTATAGATCAAGCCCCCTCTTTTCCCTCTAACGAGTACTATCCTTGTGTGCTGCCCCTGGGAGAGAGGATGAAGGCAAGGAGAGCTAAAGGCAAAGGTGTGTGGGTAAAGAAGGCATTATCAAGTGAAAGGTGCCAGCAGATAAGAAGAGGAAGGGAGGAACAGCTCATAGTTTGGCAGTGCTGCACAGGGCACAGGTCCAGGGGAGGCACCAGGTAAGCACACATGGGCTGTGGCCAGGACAGCTGGGTTGGGAAGTAGCCACAAACTCCTGCAACCGGTGAGAGAAGGTGACAGACTCCCCTGGCAGGGATGGCACTCCCCTGCTTTTCATTTTTTCTCACTTTGCCACTTGAAATTTTTGAAGTATGTCATTATTACTCACACCAGATTCATTCTCACCCTGGAAGTGACTCTACAGATTTCAGGTCAGATGTTAACTGTTTGGATACAAATGTGTCATACAGAACACTGAAAGGTAAAATTGTGACCTGGGAGAGGCGGGATAAATACTTTGTACCCCAAAGAGTTTCCTGTGTATAGGTTTTATTGAGGAAGGCTGTGTGGCACCATCATGACACGACTAAGAGCAGGGCCCTGGGGGCTGGCTGGCACTGGTTGTTATCCTGCTTGGGCTCTCAGAGGACAAGAGTCCAATACCACCAGTAAGGTCCTGCAGCAGCTATTCACAAAATAAACAACCAAGTCCATAAACAGTAGTTCTCAGGTGGCACCCAGACCTTGATCAGGGACTGCTTGTCAGCATCTGTGCCCAGAGGACCTAGCACAGTGGGGCTTCAACAGAATTCCTCCTCACTGAATGGCTGAAAATATGGGACTCCATGGGCTCTGCTGGCTCCCTGCTCCCTTCCGCATTCTGAATAAGAATAGGAATCATCCTGAGAGAAAATTAGTTATGTAGGCTGCTATTGCTGCCCTTCAGAGAAGGGAAACAAGCAAAGAAGCCACATAGAAGCTGAAATTAAAACTCGGGAGTTTCTGGCTGGGTGCCCTCTGGAGCTTGTATCACTCATTCTGATTAGGAAGAAAAACATTTAATAAACATTGAAATATTTTTGGCAAGAAGAGGGAAGAATATGCTATATGAGGGATATGGTTTTAATTACACATTACACTTTAAAAGTTTGGCTGAGTTGAACAGTAGCAGCAAAACAGTTTGCTGTTTAAGCTGTTCCCCTCACAAACTTAATATAAGGCCTTTCTGCTTAGCTAAATATTAAGATGACATTTCACTACAAGTTCAATCAACTCCCAAAGTTGTTCTCTCTTTACTAAGAAAACTTTTGACTTGCACATTAAAACAGTGATGGGTAAAAATAATCTGGATCAGTCACTCATGGATCCTCTCCTCCTGTTTATTCAGACTTCAGCCCAGTATCTTTTCTTTTTCTCATTACAACCAGCACTTTAATGCAGGAGCTCTTTAATGGTCACTGATAAATGTTAACAGAGAAAGAAAAGGTATTTTTCCGAGGAATTGTTGCACAGCACTAGCACTGCAGCAAGCACTCAGTGTTATAATGTGTGCAGCAAAAGCCATATAACCGAAATTATTTGCAGATTTCTATTTTAAATTCCAATTTCACATACTTGAGATGTCCCATTTGTGGTCTGAGTCTAAAGAAGAAATATTTATCTTCCTTTTGTTTAAAAATTATTTCTACCTCAGACTGGAAGTATTTTGTAGCTGTCAGAGTTCCTGCTGTTCTTTAATCTATGGATGTTGTGAATAACAGGCTGGACAGAACTCTAGAATACCATTTATTCTGGTGAAGGTCTCTGAACTTTAGAAAAAGAACTGGCAAAATGGGGATCCAAATACTGAACTTGGACTGTTCCCATTTGGTCAGGATATGAGCAGTTTTCCCTTTTTATTTTCATTCTCACCCCGGGGGCTGGGTTTCTTAGTCATTCTTTTATACATGCAGCATGAAAAACATGTTACTTACCAAATCACTCTGACTCACTAAGTCCCGTCAGTCCAAGGCCTCATCTATTATACATCTGACCGATCTCACTGGAGTCCTATTTCATGGCATAGCTGAAAGCTCCTCTTTCATTATAAGTCATGACCATGGCAACAATCCAGTTGCATGATTTGGCAGACTGGATCTCCTGATAAAATTAACATGATCTTATAGCTATGACTGCATCTCCAAAGCAGAGAAAATATTGTACAAGCCAAATATTAATGTTGCTGCATGCATTGTACAGCAAAGACCAAAGTACTTAACATCACCACTGCATGCAAAGCACCTCACCAGGGAATGTAAGAACTTCCACATCCACCAGGCCAAACACTCGGTGTAGGTCTGTAAAGAAGAGCCATATGCCTGTGAGACCTGTCATGCTTACATGGACTCAACAGTTCAGGCCTTATTATCTTCTCTCCCCTCTGGCAGAGGAAAAATTCCCCCTATTGAGATGCCACTGTTGCTTTGCCCTTCTCACAGGGGAGAAACCACTGACAAGGTCACTACTTCTGTAGAGGAGATCCCGATGTGCCATGTGAAGGGGAAGCCCTGGCTTCTCCCCAGACATTTTCCTGAGCATTACCCAACCTTCCTGCCCACCCTCTGTAAAGCTGTCCTTGCTCAGAGGCAGTGATACTGAGACCCCTCCCAAAGACTGTCCTAACTTTACTCTGCTGTTGCCAAGAAAAGGTAAAAAGATCTCAAATTCAAAACATTAAATCAGGCCTAAACTTCAACCATACTTACTTTAAGACATTTCTAGAAAAAAGACAAGTAGAGGAAGCATGCAATATTTGTCAGCATAAACTGAAATAAGCACTGAAAAGAGAATTGTGGAAAAATACGTTGTACTTGCTGTGGTTTAGGCCACATCCTGTTTTAATTCAACATATCTGAAACAATGCCACTAAATCCACTTTGCATTTACCCCAAATAACTAAGCAAATAAAAACCTGGAATGAAATCAAACTAGATTTTAAATTAATTTTTAGGCTTAGTAGCACAGATGAAGGTATAATCCTGAAAACTTCTTCCCCTTCCTTCATGCCACATTGCATTTTGAACATACCAGGGCAATGAAACTATTGCAGAGCTGGGCAGTTCCTTAGTTTTAGAAACAGTTTTCAGAGGCATCAGTTTGTGCTTTGACTCTTCAGGTGTTACTTACTTAGTAGCAGTCTGAGCTGTAGCAGTGGGTTTTTCTCTGGAGAGCTCTGTGCAGCCCTCGATCCATCAGGTGATGCTGCTCTGGGCAGTGAGCAAGTACTGCCCGTTGGTTTTCTCCAAAAAGTTTGCTGAGCTTCCCACTGCCTGCCAAGACTTGAATAAAGCAATTACTTTACTGAGCTTCTGTCCATGCTGCAAAGCCTCTACATCCTCCTGACTTCCAGAGTCTATAAAAAAATCCTACTGGAAGCAAAACCCCTCAACTGTTAAATCCTTCCTTTCGGAGAGGAAGGGGTATGGTGGTGTCCACCGAGCTTACTGTCATTATTTCTATAGTTGAAATGAACTCAGGTTCTTTCTTCTCATACTTTCAAGAAGCATCTAGGAACAAGAATAAGTGTATCTTTCTTAGGAGCAAGAACCTAAAAATCTACAAACAGTTATTTAGATCTGTTTATTCCCTGAGAAACTGAGATACTTTCATGACTGTTTAAAGGACCATTTTACTTTTTTTTTGGTTTTCATTCTAAAATGACAATACTGGGACACATATAACAAATCCATTCCTGTATAACTAACTGCAAGGTAACATACAAACACAGAAGAGAAGACACAACATCAACTGATACTAGATGACTAAGCACAATGGATTTCTGCAAAAGCTGATGTCTAACATGGCAGGTAGGAGTACTCTTGTGATTTGATGTCCTCAAACCTATCCTAGGATCACTCCACTGACAGGAGCAAACTATTCAAGTCCCAAAGCAGAAATCTTCAACTGGGCTCCTCCTCCAGCACTTTCACCAGGATAAATGGACCCTGCAGGTCAGCTCTGAGCCATCCCTAAGATATACACAGTACTCACAAAAGCCAAACCAAGATTTTTCTCCCTGTATGTTTAGCACTTAGCTTCTCGTATTAGTTTAGTGGTTAGAGTACTTACAGCTACCATGGAAGATCATGTTTCAGGCCCTTAAAAAGGAATTTAACCCAGGGGTCTGTAATTCTATATAACACAGGCTGTTGGGTAAGTCTCTATTAGGTAAACTGTTTAAATAACTTTATATACTTTCATATAAATAACTACACAACCGTTAAAGCAAAGAAATGAACCACACTCAGTGACAATGCAGCTGAGTGAGAGAGGAAGTAATTCTCTCTCTCTGACTTGATAAATATTTGGTTACAAGAGACTAGAAGAGATCTCTTACAGAGCATGCAGGAATCCAGTAACGGGAACATTGCCCTGGGATGTGTGTCACTTCATGACTAAGCAGCATATGCCTGTTCTAGCTAAGGACTGGCATCACCTCTTCAGTGACTGTCCTGATTTAAAGATCACATCTTTTAAATAAAGTGTCCACAGTGTGGTAGGGAAAGAACTCCAGAAGAGAATGATGACAGAGAGAGAAGGATTACAACCTGAAGTGTCACACAGGACTTGAACAGTCCTCATCATCCTGGAAATCACAGCTGTTCCTGTTCCCTCCTGATTGCACAGCCAGCTCAAATTTAGTGACTTGGGAAATCAGCAATCCTTCCAATAGGGTTTTTAAATGCAAGGGCAAGACTAGATACCTACTTACTGGTGGAGGGACCCAGTGATCTGAACTGAAACTGAAAAAAATATGTAGTGACTGAATACAAGGAACATGTTTCTTAACAGTCACCAATATACATATGTGAAACTGAATCCTTGACAGAGAAGTGGTGGAGATGAAATCTTCAAAAATAAAACTCCCTGGAATCCTACAGTGTTTGAATTTGAGCAGAGGACACTAGCAAAGATGGGCTGAAAACACTAAAGTTTCTAACAACCACATTAATTTTCCTTTCTCCTGCTATGTTGGAGATAAACTATTGAAACAATTAATTCTTCCTCTGGAAAATATCAAAATCAGTTTCACCCAAGTTTAGCTCTTTTAAATCATGGTGTTTTCAGTATGATCTCTAGGTCACAGATCAAGGAGAAAATGATGTGCCACACAAAGGCATGTTTGACCCAGACCTCTGGATCACTGATTTTTATCAAATGACCTGTGGGTGAATTTGATCACAAGGCATCCAAAATGGCACTAAGCACAATGTAAACAACTTTCTGAAAACAAACACATGCAGATAAAAATAAACATGAAGGATAGAGGGAATAGTAGCAGTCAGGTTAGAGGTATTTTTAATTTGGTTGTAAAGGACTCACCCATTCCAGCAACATTACACAAAACCTGTGTCCCACCAGGGTGAGATCTGACATGACTCAGCATTCCCTGGGCTGCTCTTTCCATGTGGGACAGCCAGGCAGGAACTGCTGTACACACTGCTCAGTTTCCCACTTGGCATGAATGAAGAAACAGGACGTAGAATGCAAGCATATCATCATGTGTAGTCATTCCTTAAAGTAAATTCAGCCCAAGCCTTCCTTGGACAGAGTCAGGGTTAGGGATTATGCCAGGGCTGACTGCCCAGTCAAACAAATACCATTTACAAAGCTCGACTTTGCACTTCAGTGAATGCAGAGATGAGCAGAACTCAGAACTCAGGTCCCAAAATATTCTAAAATTGCATAATCACTTTCTAACAGGATAACTACATCTAACTGAAATTTCCCTCATTTAATCCACTGTTTTGAAAACAAACAATCCTGGCACCAAAGAAGAAATATTACTGATCCAGCATTTAATTCCTTTAGCAGGGCAGCTCTGCCTCAGGATCCTGGCTGAATTACGACACTTCCCAGGGTGCTGCAGTAACACAGTATGTGGTTGCTTTTAGCTTATCAAAAGGAGACAGAATGATTTAGCTTAAACCTTTTTCCTTTTTCATGCTAGCACATTTTACCTTACACTTCCTATAGTCCAACAGCACGTTTGCAGTGGCAGTTGCCACAACACAGCTGACACGCAGGAACTCTCTGAGAAAAGAAATTCAAATGTGTTGCCTTTACCCAGGTCTCCAAACTCTGGTCTCTTACAAAGAGCACTTCTCAGAAAAGCTAATGTAATTATTTTCACTAAAAATATTCCTTTTTTTAATCCTCTCCTCCTCCCTCCTTTTTTTTTCCCCTGAAATGGTGAAATTAAAGTTCATGAAGGAAGTACTCATCTGTTGCAAATTGGTGCATGATCATTATAGCCTTATCATAATGCTTTAGCACTGACTTTATATGTCTGTGCCTGTGAAGGCATTCTGTTAATTATGGAAAAAGGGAATGATTCTCAACAAACCTGAACTTTAGCAGATAATTCACTATTTTAGTAGCATATATTGAAAGGACTGCTTTATAATTTAGCTCCAGCAGGATCTCAGTACTATCACTGAGAAGTGAAATCAGAGAACAAGGGAAGACTTCAACCAATGTCAAGGTCTTCCCACATGCAAGAACCTAATTCTTCTGCTTCAAAGCATAAAAATTTTAAGCAATCATTTCACTGATAACAAAGCTGGCCTCATGATAAAATACCATCAGATTGGGAACAGGTCCAAAGCATTCCTCAGAACTCATTACACAGGACATACATGTCAGTTCTTAGTAAGGCACAGAGTAAGAACATGCAGAACCCAGAACATGCAGTAACTAAATATAGGCTCTGTAGTGTTGACTTTTGGATTAAACTTCCCCTTTAGCATCTCCATCTTCCTTTCTTAAGGGAGGATCATGACTTGCCCATGGTTACATGGCAAATGAGAACTCACAATGAACCACTGCATCACATTTCCACATTCACCTTTCAACCACAGTTCACGTCCCACAAATGCAGGCAGAGTAGAAGTGCCCAAAAATTGCTGTGGAAGACAACATGACTTTTGCTCATCTAAAAATCAAGATTATTGGTGCCATTAAGAGCTGCAGAATCAAAGATTGCTACAGCTCTTCAACAATATCGAAGGCTGAGCTCCCAGGCTGGGATAACAGCCCTGCACTTTAAGGGTATAATTCAGCAGCTCTGAGATTGACCAAAAATTGTCCCACCATGGCTGTTCTCTAAGGTGTCTAAACATTTTTTCTGGAAAGACAGCAGCTCATAATTAAAAATGAATGTTCTAACGCACGCTCCATTTTGTAGAGTGCAAAATTCTCCAGAAGAATGATGATAGAAATCTGCCAAACAGATCACGATGTTGATGCAGAAAACAAAAATCTTTACAAAATATATAAAGATAATTTTGTATTTATACCACTTTTATTTTTTACCCCAGTGCATACAACCACGTGTAATACACAGACATGCTATAAATATTAGACTCTCTGGGGGCAAAAAGGAAATTCCAGGACATAAGGTTACACCATTTCCAATCATGAGTGAAGAAGTGCTAATTAAGGAAATGTTCTCCCTGAACAGGCAGATTTCAAGGGTCCTATTTTCATACCCATAAATCAGATTTTGTTAGAAAGCAAACTGACAGATGACAGTTGCAGCAAAATCCAACAATAGGGTTTTTTCCCCAAAATACATTCTTCCAAAATCTGTGCAATGCCAGGTGCAGGTCTCCTATTTCTCATTAAAATCAAATCACTTGGTACCTCTAATAATTTTGGTGCAGAACATGAAGAGCTAAATTAAAGCTGAACAGAAATGTATGCTTTCAGGATCTAAAGGGCAAGCTGAGGTCATCACTTCAGATGCTTTAAAAGATGAATGTACAACTTGACCTGAACCAAACTTCAAAGTCACTGAAAGCCAAGGGAAGATAAAAAGACAAATAAAAAGGCTTCAGTAATTACTTAGCACTGATATTTGAATAGTAGAGAAATAATGAGTACTTAGCTTAGAAGAAGCCTCCATACCCCTGATTAAATAACCTGAAACTTAAAAAATCCTCAACAGTAAGTCCCCAAACTACTAAACATAATATTACTTTACACTCTAATTCATTCTTTTCATGTTACAGGATAAATAGCAGTAACAACTGTGTTTTTATAACATAGATGTTCTTCAAATAAATACTAGCAAGAAAGAAATCATAGCAAAGGAAGAAATAGTAAAAAGGGCAGGAAAGGGGGAAAAAAGAAAAGTTATTTTTCCACCCTACCACTAACCTACAGACCTCCTGAGCAATATGAACACGGGGCGGGGAAATGAGGAGAGGCAATTTCTTTTCTAAATCCACGAAATTCACCACAATAATCTGTATGGACTCACATCCATCTCTACAGACTCCTACTACTTCAAAATAGCATATTATTTCTTAAAAGGAGAATTACCCAAGCTGCTCATGAAAGGCCAGAGAATTCTGAGGCCTCACAAGCCTATCACTCACAGTAACAGGCAGAAGGGCTTGGTAAGTACAACTAAAGATTTAAGTAGCACTTGGGAATCCCTGCCAAAACTCCCTTCCTTTCTGCTTACTGCCTCCCACTCCTTTCTCCTGCTGCGATCTTTACATCTGCACTGGGTTTTCAGATGATCATTCCACAGATGATTAAAAATTACTTTGAGATTAGATACCACCAGCAGCATGATCAAAACATCTGATCTGATGTTTTTGGCCCAACAAAGGCTCTACCAGCAAGAGCTGCTCTTATCTCTTTACCTGGCTCAAGGGATTAGTTAATTAGTTAACTAAAAAATCTGTTGGTGGAATAGTAATGGCAAAGAACTATTTCAAACTGCTCATTAGACGTGAGCTCATGATCTCGGGATGGTTGTGCTGTAAGGTCATTACATCATTCCCCCTCAGTGTTGACACTGGGGCTTTGGGTACACATTAGGCAGTCAGCACCTGCCTCACTAGAATTCAGATATGTAAGTCATTACTAGTTCATCTCCCCTGGTATACCAATCAAGGAAGCCACAGCTCAGCTAAGAATTAGTTGGGTTTTTTTGTCTAGCACATCTGACTCAGAGGAGGACCAGGTAGCACAATCACAAAAAGAAGTTCAAGTCTTGTCTCTGCAGCATTCACTACCACTTGCAGAACCATTCCAGTAAACCATAACTCAGTCATATTAGAGCAGGGGCACCAGCAGAAAGGTCACTGACCCACAACTGGAAAGAGGCAGTGAGCACAGAGTCACATGCATACTCACATTATCTGACCATTTAAGCTAAACCCCCATGCTCATTTCCTAGAAGAAGTAAAAACTGTACCCACAAACTCTCTGAGGCATCCAAACACATTTTGGCTTCTGATGCCAGTTTTCTTGGTAACCAATCTGCAAACCACACAGCTCAAAACCAGGGACCCTCATCACTCCCTGCTCTCATCTCAAAGACTTTCTGCTCACCATCTCCTCCCTCTACTCCTCAGAGGCCAGGTGGTGCTCTATAACTTTTCATCCTTTAACCCTCTCTAAGGCCCAAATGGCAAGCACAGGTGTCACCATTAATCTCTGCCTATCCCATGAAGGAAGCACTTTATTATATGACCCTACATAAGTGTGTGCCTGCAGGTAACACACTGGGCACCATTTCATTGCTACAGTCTGACTTCAGAGCTGCCTGGATGGCTGCCACCCTGCCAGACAGCAACAGCCAGAAAACATTAAGCATACACAGCAACTGCACATGAAGTCAAAATATGCACACCAAAACAACACAAAGCAAACTTGTGAGCTTGAGGGTATTTGTGGCAATACAAATGGCACTATGTTAACTGGAGAGAACCTTTTGCCCAGCATTTGCCCAGCAGTAAGAGCCATTCTGCTTTTATGCATATGGAAAGACCACTGCTAGTTCCCTGTGCAGAGTCCTTCAGTATGAGGTATGCAAATCAAGACTTTTAATCTGCATATTGTAATGACAGCTACTCTCATATTTTGGATGTACTTCAAGCGTTCTGTAAGTTATTAACTGCAAGTACTACAATCTGACATGGCAAATACCAAACAACATCTAAAACCAGGTTAAAATCTGGTGTTGGTTATGTTGTGTCTGCATGGCTGGATGCAAGTTTTGTTAAAGCTGTAACTGATGTGATCGCTGCTATCAACAAAACAGGATCATCAACTCTACAAGCTTTGATAACCATGAAAGAACAAGTTTGGAAATTGGGAGTCCTGTACTGTCCTCTGAGTATGAGGAAATCATGATATCACTGAACTAAGAAAGGATATCTAAAAACATTTCTTGTGTTTTGTAAAGCAACATGAGAAGCTGAACACACTTCCTTGCACATACTCCCTCCTGTTAATTTTAAAATCCATCAAAATCCTCTCCTTGATACTGCAAAGAGAAGAAGGATTTCCTTCATGCTCTGTGCCAAAGGAAGAGGCAAAAAGCCCACACAGCCCTGGGAGCTCATGAATTGCCAGCACCAGAGGTTCATTGATAATCTCTGACTTGGATATTATGGTTACTTTTAATGTTTCATAACCATATCCTCTTTGATCTGCAAGTCTTCCAGAGGCAGTTCTGTGCTTTGAGTTTATGGGAACAGCCACTGCTTCCACTAGTTTAAGAGATAACTGATTTCCATTACTTATTAAAAAAAAAAAAAAAAACCAAAAAAAACTTCCTGCAACATAGTTGAAGGCATTGTTATATTATCAGTCATTGAAATAAAAGTTTTGACATAATTTACCTGTTTTTTAAATTCCACTCATGATCTACTGTAAAAAGAAGAGGAAGACAACTGAACTTATCTCTTATTTGTGCTGGACCCCAGAAATTGAACTCTAATTAGGGACAGACAAAGAAAGCTATTGGTTTAGCATTTTTGCACAAAACTAATTTGACCAAGACAAATATTTGTTTTGGTGTGGCGAGTTTTTTTTTCTTCTTGTTGTTGTTATTATTGGTTGGTTGGTTGAGGTTGTTTGATTGACGGTTTTCAGAGAGAAATCGAGGCATCAGATTTGGTGTTACTAAGTCACTCATCATCTGTGCAATCACTGTAGTTATGCACGTGGGTTTGTAACTGCAAGCATCCCTACTCTGGCTTTAAAAACACAAATGATTCATCAAGCATCATTTAAAAGCCCTGAATAGTTCCACGGGGAGTGAAATGTTCTTCATGTTTACTTGCAGCTTTGTGTCTCATGTTTTTATTACCCCCTTTCAACTAAGATACAAACTCTCTCCACTTTTTGTCTTGTGCTTGGAGCACTCAAAATTCCCCCCTTTTCGGTTTGTCACTAAAAACATAACTGAACTCCTGCTGCTGACTTTCCTTCTGGGGAGAGATTTTTTTGAATTCTGTAAAATTTATCTAGAACTGTCCTACAACTTCTAAAGTTACTGATGTTCTCCTATAATGTTATGGGTGCAACATTTCAAGGTTTGCTCAGCACCAACAGCCACCCTTTGCTGCCTGCTCCTCAGAGAAGCACTTCTTTGTTCCTAGGAAGGAACTCCATGCTAAAGCAGCACCTGATCCTCTGAAGCATTTGCCCTGTTTTCTGACCAAGTCTTAGGGGTACAACACCCCTGAGACAGGCCATGGAGACAGACCACACTGAGCTTTCTGGTTTCATTTCTATTCAACTTCCACAAAGTTCATGGCTGCTGCTGCTTTCTCAGCTCTGAACAAGAGTAGCACACTGTTAAAGAACACATGTCCAGCCAACAATGAAGCAGCTCTGACTGATCCCATCTGTAGGGGCAGGTTTTCCTTATCCCTCTGCCCTATTTTTAGTGGAATTCCCAAGTTCCAGTGCCATTATGTGCTGTTTCAAAACAGCATTAGGCACACTCAAGGCCCATACAAACAAAAAAAAAATGTACTGCCGGGATTTACAATGCATCAGACAGCGACTCGTGTAACTGGCTCCCCTGAGAGCTCTTTTGAAGTGTGCATGAGTCAACAGACTGACAGCAAAGCACAATATGCCATCACCAGGCATTCATGGGCAGCCTCACTGTTTCTCCTGCTGCACAGCCCATTCTCCTGTCTCCTGTATATCTCTTTTGTATCTCCCTCTGGCTCTGTCAAAGCAAGCTACACTTTATTAATTTGCTGGTCAGGTCCTTTCATATTGCAGAAATTAAGTTAATGAGAAGTGTAGCATCTTTGAATGCTAGCAGAACTAGTCTATAGCATCTTGCCTCGTGGAAGTCCACAGAAGTTTTTCCATAAATCTGAGTTAGGCCAATGTTTCACTTCAAAACCCCTAAGACCATCTAAACCCTAACTGTGGCTACTTGAGTAATACTGAGTCCCCCATTTGTTCACAGTCCCAGGTGGTGTTTTGTTTATCTATCTTCACCAACACCTGCTTGCCTCACTGCTGCCTTAAACTACTCCTGACACTGGGCCACCAACAAGTCTTATCTTACTTGTACTGGATTTTACACTTTTGAAGGATAATGGACATTTCTGACAGGGCATTTCTGAAGTAGCAGTTAATAAACAGTTTAGCCTCTTAACAGAAGGTGTTATTGCTGAAAATAATAATCATCATGACTTTCTTAGCAGTGGTCATGCGTAACATGATGGTATGTGGACAAGAAAGTCTGAAGTCGGTTTCAGAGTGAAAAGTAGTATGGCTGTATTAGTGTAGTGTTTCACCAACACTAAGCCTTACGTCTTGCCAGTCAGTGAAGCAGGAATGTCACAATGACAAGATAATACTGTTAACCAATGCTCAGAGTTAATTTAGCATGGCATGTGTCACTTGGACAGGACTTAAATTTTGGCCAGTCTACAGAGAACTTTTACAGAGGCTTATCATTTCCCAGCAGACATCACACACCAGAGTGATCATTTCTGCTAGGCATTCCATTCATTAAGCCTTCCAAAAATAATACTATTGTCACCAAATTTGCAGACTAGTATCTTCCATCTGGACATGCATTATTATCATTATTGCCGTAGTAAGACAACAAGGAACATAAATAAAATAAAGCATTGTGTGCATATTTCCACATAGATAGGTGTATGCAAACAGTGCTTAATGTCCTCTGCTTTGTATTTTCTTCATAGATTTACACCAACAGTGAAGCTTGCTAGAGGTTACTATACTGTGTGTATATTTGTTAGCTTGTTATACCCATATACACAGAACAGAATATCAGTCTGAAGTGCTATGTATATTAAGGCAGCAAAGAATAGTAGATAAATGCATTCCATGTTATTGTTCTTTCAGTTTGGTAGGATCAATTATAATGTTTTCATACCAAGTCCATATATAAATTAATGGTGTTATTATGAAATAAAGCAAGAAACAGTACAGCACTATAAGAAAGTTCTCAGGTTAACAGCAGTTTTCTCTCAGTATTTAATCTCTATAGCACAGAACAAGCTTTAAACTTTGGCATTTAAAAAAATACTGAGTAACAAAGTCATTCAGCACTTATTCAGAAGGCATAATAGCTGTTAGAGTTTTAATCTTAATTTCATGTAAGCTATTCCACTTCTAAACACCCAAACAATTTGAGAAATCACATTTTGGCAGATGACACTGCCACCAGATTAATTACCAAGCAAAGAGTACTATCACTTACATAATGTGGCAGTGATAATCCTTATCTCTCTCTCTTTCAAATATGTGGTTTGTGTTAAAGATCAGATCAGTTTAAAGCAGGAAACCAAAAAATGCTCTGCTCATGGCACATGGCTCCTGTTATCCACACGACAATCACTCACAGATGGGCATTTCTGTATTTTAGCATGACTTAGGCATGTTATGACAACAATGACTAGATGGTACAGGTTAACAATTTGACAGCTATATAGTGCTTTGTGTCCACTACAGTTTACTGTAGGCAAACATGATTTATCTCGTACTGAACCAGGCAGCAGGTTTTTTCTAGTGGAATGAGTGTGAACACACTCAGTGGTATAATACCGTTTAGCTTTCAGCCAACAAGTCAAAAATACGTAAGGTGTTTCTGAAACTTTAAACATTTTCGTTTCACATTTAAGGCTTAACAGTTCTGTCTTTGAAGAGCAAGTTAGTCAGTCTTAAACTAGCATGATTTAAGAATACAAATGCTAGCCAGAACCTAGCTGCATGCAGCTTTCCTAGATTTTGTGGCTGCAGGCACACTTGCAAAAGACTGGAAGAGATGCCACAGGTGAGACAATTAGCATCTTGCAAAGTTGCAAACAACAGAAGGATTGAAAGGCATGCAAACCAGCTGTGGCCTTTGTTACACTTCCCAGGATTAACCAAGTTAATCAAATAGTTCCAAACTTGAGGTTTATCTCTGAACAGCTCAAGTCAGAAGACTGCTAGCATTCAGGTGATTCAATTCCAGCTTCTCAGGAGGCAAATAACCCTACTTGGACTGATCACATCTTCATCAGGGGCACAGAGGTGGAGTAGGTATGAAAGGTTCTAACATTTGCTGGTAGTAGGATGGTAGCTCTTACTACACCTCTTAACTGCAATGGAAGGAGGAAAAACATAGATTTTAGTGTCTTAATAGTTACCATACACAGAGAGCAGAAAGCTCCATGCAGACTCAAATTGTCAGCACCACCAGAAAACAATATGCATTCTCATTTCTCTGCTCTGCCCAAACCTCCTTTGTCTGCAAACCTTCACGCTTGGGGTTTTAAAATCAAGCACTGACACCTCACTTATTTTCCATAGTACAAAAAGTACTGAGGGTGAAAGAGCAGAAGGCCCCATCCAATTGATGTGATCCACTCCAAAACAAAACAACAAAACCTTGATGAAATTACTTGTTAGACTGTCTCTCTCTCTCATTGCCTCATAATATTCACTCTTGGATGGGCCACATGCAGGTTTAGTGATCTTCCTTGGTGCCCTAAATCATAACTGCAGGCAGGCACTCAGTCCTAAATCATCTCAACATACATTTGCCTGAAGGAGACTAAAGCCTCAGGCTATGGCTAGGATTTTACAGAAAGGTAGCCAACACCCAGTATCTGTCACTTGAAAAACCTTACACAACTTCGGCAGTGAAAGGTTGTCTTTAGTCATCATTTGATGAATTTTCACCCAGCTGAAAAGATCAGCTCCCTACTATCACTTGCAAGACAGACACAGTAATCCCTTATTCTACAAATTTGCTCCTTTAGGCTGAGCCTCTCAAGCAGGCACTACATCTTTTCAATGCACAGAAATGCTCAGTAAATTATAACACTAACAGTTTACTTATATGTTCAATTGGAGAAGCGGTCCCATAAGGCTGTAAATTTGACTGGTCACTCAGAAGCTCTCTAACACATCCATAATACTGCAAGAATATTCTGTTTGCACTTAAAATCACAGTTTGGGTTGAAAGGAACTTCAGATATGTAGTTTCAACCCCCTTGCCATGCACAGGAACAACTTTCACTAAGCCAAATTGCTCGATGCCCCATTTAGCCTGGCTTTGAACACTTCCAGGAATGGGGCATCCACAACTTGTCTGGGCAACCTGTTCCATATCTCATTACAGGAGTAACGAAGGGCTTGTCCCTGATACCTAATCTAAGTTGCTCTTTCTTCAGTTAAAAGCCACTCCCCCTTATCCTATCACTACAAGCCCTTGTAAAAAGTCAATCTCCAACTCTATAGTCACATTAATTTTAAACTGTGTAACACCAAAGATTAATAAAACAGTAACAACAACAAAAGCAATCAAGTGAATGCAAAACCTATAGATGTACAAATCAGACAACTTTGGAAACAAAGCTCTCGGAATGTATTCAGAGCAGGTACAGCACAGACAGCAGTGATAGCTTTTCTAAATTCAGTACACAGTGTTTAACAGTGGCCTATCATAAAATTCTACTGGTTTCTAACTAGTCTGTATCCTTTTCAATCTCTGTTGAACATGAAGTTATATATCCGAACAGTTTTTTCTGTACTATTATACCTCATAAATAACACATTTATATTCTGCTAAAAAGGTATAGAAATTCTGCAGGGCCTGAAGGCACTCTTATTTCCTGCATAAACCTTTCACCCTAATGACAGGAAAAGGTGACTGTGTATCTTCAGCAAAAACTTGCTATTTCCCTGAGTATTAAGATGTGGTACCATTACTTCCTTAGTCCACAGGCATAACAAATATTCCAAGTTAGGTTTTTCCTCTAAACTAGTGATGTCATTTATTCTTCTACCAGGTAATATTTATAGCATATTTCATTCACTACCATTACATTTTCTGTCCTTCTGGAAGTCAAATTTAACCTTGTCTTGTAAGGACAGAAAAAACTTCAGAGACAATGTTCCTAAAACAATTCTTGAAAAGCAAAACAAACCTCAACTGTAGACTCAACCAATCAAGTATTTGGCTAGCCATAATGTTACTTCCTGTAAAGTAGACTACACTAAACAGAATATAAGTGCCCAGATATAGCTATTATTCGTTTTAAAGTGTTATTTCATTCAAAATTAATATTTCACCCTGAAAAAAATCAGCTGCCAAGTGCAGATAACTCTTAGGCTTTGTTTTTGTTGCTTTATACAGTGATTTTTGGACAGCTAGATACAGTTTGCTGACGCACAGCCCTAAGTGGAGATTGTCCAATTAAATACTAGACTAAGTCAGCTAAGCAAGGTCACTCTTGTTTTGGGTGTCTAGCAGTAAACCTCCTGCCTTGTCTTCCTTCAGTATGCACGACCAGTCTTTGATAAAAGCAAGTTAGGCATCCCACAATTAAAACAAAGCAAAAAAACCTTAAAACCACTTTTTTTTTTGGTCAGCCATGCCTGATTTACCTGCTTGACTTCTTACAGATAAGCAAAACCCGATTGCACAAATTGCCTCCACAGTGTCGAATTTCAGGAAAGAGGGATCTGTTTCCTCTCATGGCCCAGGTTCTTGAGCTAAGCTGAGACTGTCAATGATCTCGTGCCATTTGTTCTGCTGATCTTGTTATACTCACTCCTGTACTACAAAAGAAAACAGAGCCAGAGCAGCCCCTCTTAGACAAGAGGACAAAGCAGTTATGAGATGTGCCCGTGGTAGACAGAAATTGTAATTTCTGCATCACTGAAAGGAATACATGAGGTATGTTCCTGTACTTTAAGTTAAAACCTGAAAGGGAAGACTCTAACTCCAAGCAAGATTAAACCTACAATTCACTATTTTATCTTTTATTTTACACAGGGGTTTCTCTTCAAACTATGGAAACAAAACTGCATTTACATTAATGTAAGTTTCACAAACCATTCATTAGAGGAAGCTATACAGATTTTAGTCTCAGAGTGGAAGTGATTACACCATTTAAGAAGTTTCTGCACTGTCTTATAATCATAACTAACATCACTGAATATACTTCAGTTGTCTCTACAGTAACAATATTATTCTATTTCCATATGCTTATGCACTAAACAGAGACATAAAGGAGGACCACGTGCAGATGAGGGAGCACAGGGAATAGCTGAAGGATACCCCAGAGAGAGACAGCACTGCATCCTGCCAGAGCAACCATTGCTCCTCCTTGCCAGTAAATCTCTGAAAACCCCAGTGGCAAGCACAGATCATCCAGTAGCTGATCCTTGTCAGGAATCCTAAGGACTACCCCTTACCTTGAGTTCATCCCAGAGTCCTTGCTGAGAACCAAATCCTTGCAAACATGATGCTGTAGCAGTCAGGAATCAGTATGATTTTACATAAAGAATTCCTGAGGTTTTTGCACTTGTTTGATCTTTGATAACCACAAGAATGCATACAGAAAACAAGTGAAAAGTGTGTTCAGGTTGCTGAGTCTATTATGCAGAAGTTCTGAAATCTCAGAATTGTCTTCATGACTTAGATTTACCCTTTCTGCCCTTGCACAAAAGTAGCAAAGTGAGCTCTGATTGTGAGAGCACAGCTGGTTGCCATAATTTATTCAGATTTCAGAAAGGTTTTTGACAGGGTTCCATGCTACTGGAGAAACTAAGATACCGTTAGGGAAAAAAGGTGAACAAGTATCATGGATGAATATCTGGTTGGAGTAAGTGAATCAAAACGGTAAGATTAAATTCTAAATTTTTTTTATTATGACAAAAGGTTGACAGCAAGGTACTTCTGCATCCTCTACTTTTTTAAAAAATAAGTCCAGTTTTTTTAATATAATAGCTCTGACCATTAAGAGAGGGAGAGACAGGGGCAGGTAAAGAACAGTGATGGAGTCTGCAGATATCAAAAATGTATTTGGGGAAAGGTAGATTTGTGAATAAGTTCAGTGTGACTTCTGTTACATGAGTGAACAATGCAATGACAAAAGATTCAGCACTGATATGAATATGAAATCATGCAGAAGAGAAACTTCACACAAGCTATACAGCCTCCAAAGCTGATGGAGTCCCACACTCACTATGTAGCAGCAGCCAAAGATAATGCCTAACATGCTGGATTCCGTACAAAAATAGATCAGGGAGTAAGTAATATCAAATACATATATATTCTAATCAGAGGCATAACCTTGTTTCAAATACTGCAAGCAGCCTAAGTCACCTTCACTGAAAAACCAAACACTGTAGGATTAAATACACTTGAGAGAAAAACAGGCAATGAGCAAAAGTTGGGAGTAACTCTCATACGAAAAATTTTCTGTCAAAAGACAGTCATGAAGAAAGATATAAAATAATTAATGGTACCAAAACAGGAATTTTTGTGGGTTTTTTTCTTCAAAGCAAAAGAAGATATTAAATGAAGTAGGTAAGAAAAAAAAAATAAAAAGCAATGCATTTTTATGTCATTCACAACTCAACACATTTCTCTGCCACTCAGTGCCATTACAGAATTTTAGAGCTATGAAGATATTAAACTTTTACACCAGTGTAAAAACTATACAGCTAGGTCAGTAATAAACTCTGAAGTTCTATTAAACTATTCCTCCAGTGCTTGTATGGAACTATTAAATATTTGGATGGGACATTTTTGGGGAAGTATTACCTCACATCTGCCTTCTGTAGCCTCTCCTTTCCTCTGACACACTGAAATTACTCAATGTCATGGACTAGAAAAGGTGAAGGTTAGCTGTGACCTACAGTAGTGATTCTTGTTTTTCTGTGGACAGATTTATTCACCTGTTGCATTGCTTTACTCTTAGTGCCATTAACTTTGTGCTACTTAATTCTGTTCTGACTACAATTTACTAAATTTTATCACAAATATTTCAATGGCATCTAAGTGTCAATGGATTTATTTTCATAACAACCTTATGGGGGGGTGGGGGTGTGTAAAATGCTATCTAGTTAATAAATGGGAAACTTGAATAAAAGGCCAAGATAACAAATGTCCACAAGCCTGATTTGCCTAGGTCCCGATTTGCCATGGTACTTCCTTTAATAGTTTCTATGCCCATAACATTGCCTTGGAGATTTCAGCAGTTAGGCAAACATAGTTCCAGCACCTCAAAGCAAGGCAGTTACAAAGTCAGAAACATACAATGAGTTGTGCAAGGTATTGCATGTGGCAATGTGACAGGACAAAAAACATGTGCACACCACCACTGAAAACTGACAATCACGTTGGACAATCACGGAGTAATTAAAAATCTAGCCCCTCCAGTTTAATTTCTCTCCCTTTTTGGAATCCAGTTTTACAAACACAGCATGTCTGTGCAGATGGGTCCAGACAGAGCTGAACTTGTTCCGACTAAACCAAGCTGTTCCAACCTGTTGGCACAGATGCATCCTGATACACACGTACACCATTACCTACCCAAGGAGCTGCACAGATGCCAAAGCTGCTCAGCACGAAGCAGTTTGAGCTGCTTGTGAGATACAGCTAACAGTGCTGATGCATCTCTAGCAGATTAAGTAACTCTAAAAACACAGCCTCACGAACACATGAGGGGAAATATAAAAACTGCAGAGAGTTACATACATATTGCTTTCCATACCTTCTGCTTGCAAGCAGCACCCAATACTAATAAACATGATCATCTTACAGGCCACCAGATTATTTGCTACAAAACCAAGTTGATCTATCCATTAGATTTTCCTCTGAATCACCTGCCCTCCTTTTAGACACAGCCTGGTTTCAGGTGTGTTGAAGTTTTACCGGCAGAGAAAGCTGTGAGGGTTTTCTTCCACTGCACCACTTTTTTGCAAACTTTAACCCACTACCACCTGGAACGTGTATCAGGGGCCTTCAAGTGGTAAAGGCAGCCAAAATTTGTGGACAAACGTGAGATACTGCACCAGGCAACAACTGCAAGGTGAACTCCACAAACCCACTTTCGGTCTTTCCCATTGGTCCCAACTATGGGTATAGCTCTCCATACTTGCATCCATGGAGGAACCTGTTTCAAAACAATGCCTCTCCATGGATTCTATACCACAGGAGCTAGGAATGAACACCCACTGGTCCATGGCCTTCTCCTACTAGCTAAAAAGCTGCCACAAAAAGTCGAAATTTATATTTTCCCAGAAAGGCTGTTTCTAAAGCTTTTGAAAAGAAAAAAAAAGTAACTTGAGTTCAGTGTGAAAACAAAACTTTTTTCTCCTTATAAAAATGACGTTGTCAAAGAAGAAAAACAAACCAAACCAACTTAAACAAACCTCTAAGAGAAAAGAAAAAGGGGAAAAAAAGGAAAGAGCTAGTTTTACAGATTACACAGATTTGCCTGCGGTCCCAAGGACAATGAGCAGGCTGAGGCGGCTCTGGCAGCACAGAGAAAGGGAACTCTCTTCGAATCCTTGACGTGTCTTTTGTTAACTTCCCATAATTGCTTTTTTGGCATGACCATTACCCGGACGCTCGGAACAAGCAGTTCCAAGAGCCAGCCCTCACAGCTGGGAAGCAGGGCTTTTCCACAACAAAAACAAACCAGCAAAAGCCAAAATAAAGCCATACGGCGGCGTGCGCGCACAACCCCCGCCCCTGAGCCACCAGTCCCCGGGGGCACGGCTCGGGTGAGAGCACCGGCCCCGAGCGAGCCTCGTCCTGCCGGGCCGGCACCGCGCGGGGCGGCAGCACCGAGCAGCCGCACCCGCCGGACACAGCCGGGGGCGACGCGGCGGGAAGGCGGCGGGAAGGCGGCGGGAAGGGCGGGCGGAGGGCGCTCGGTCGGCGGGCAATGGCCCGGATCGCGCTGCCGCCGGCGGGACCTCGCACCGCGCCGCACAAGCTCCCGCCCGGCGCGGCGCTGGCCCGCGGCGCCGTCAGTCAGTCAGTCAGTCAGTCAGCGTGCCGTGCCTCGCTGACCTACAGCCGGACACGCCGCCCAGCGCCGCCAGCACAAGGGTCACCCATGCCGGAGCCAAGCTCCGGCCCCGCAGAGCAGCCGACGCCGAGTCCTTGGTTCACTGACGTGCCTCACCAGCTGCTCTCCCCCCTCACACAGCCCCCGTTCGGCGTGTCACAGCTGTTTTATCTCCCGCTGTAATTACGCCACATAAAAATAGTTACAAGGTACTCGGCGAGGGCTCGCTGCACGAACGCTGTTGCTTCCCTGGTGCAGCGAATGCGGATTTGTGCGGACGCCCGCGCCGCCGGTGGGGGCAGCGTAAGGTGGTGGGGAGGGAACGATCCCTGCTCTGCCGTAGGAATCCATTATTTCATCAGCCGTTTCAGGCGCCTGCTGCTCACCCCCCGCGCCTGCCCGGCCAGGAATAGCACCGCACGTGCCGGTGCGGGAGTGACACAAACACCCTCCCGTGGAATAAGTGCCTGCTCCGCGGCCAGGCGGCTTCTCTTCCTTTCCAGGCCGAAACCTTCGCCCGTGACACTTCTGACCGCGGCTGGGCGTTCAGCACTTTTGATTTT
>VWZP01007456.1:3271481-3415673 GCA_013396995.1 Dicaeum eximium | reverse complement strand
GGGGGTGTGTGTGGCCAGCGCCGGCCAGGCGGGGCTCCTTCAGTACCACAGGGGATCGAGGGGGAGCAGCCCCCGCTCGGCATTCGGGAGGGGGGCGCCGGTCTTTGCAGAGCTCCTTTCCTTCCCCTGCCGTACGCACTCTCTTTTCTTCTCCTCTATTCACGCGAAGGAGTGGGTGGTTCGTCCGGCAGCAACAGGAGGAGGCTAGTCAAGGGCAGCTGTCAAAATCTCCCCCCCCCTCCCCCGCCTCTTCCTTCTCCTCCTTCCAGTTTAATGATCAAACGTCTGCCTGGAAGAAAGGCGAGGGAGCGGGAGGCACGGAGAGCTCCCCCCGCCGCTGCTGTTGTGTGTGCATGAGCGAGCGGGTACAGGCGGACACCCCCCCGCTCCGGCCGNGTCCCTCCCCTCCCGTCTGACAGAGCCTCAACACCCGGGAGGGGAGGGAGGAGAGAGGAGGAGGAGGAGGAGGAGGAGGCGGCAGCCGCGAGTGCCAGTGCAGCGCACGGTTACTCTCCCGTACTCACTGCGGGGAGGTGGGGGAGGGCGGGCGCTGTGTACCTTTCTCTCCCGTGCCTTTCCTCACTTTACCAGGCCGGGGCCAATCGCCAGCAGAAGGGAACAAAGGGAAGGGGGGGAAGGGAAGCCCACCCCGGCCGCACTAGAAAGCCCCCGGGGGAGGCAGAGCCCTGCGGCTCCCGCTGACAGCAGCGCGGCCGCTGACCGGGCGCCTGGCTCCGCGGCGGTGTTTCTTCTTTCTTCATCGACCTTCTCCTCCTCCTCGCTGAGCTTAAAGGGGGAAAGCAGCGTCCGGCGAAGGGACAAAAACTTGGGTCGGTGCGTGGGGTGTCCGGCGATCGGCTCGGTCCTCGCGATCAAGATGAAAAGTAAAAAAGGTAGTTGTGATGGGGTGCCGGGACAAAGCGGGGTGCCCCGCGCCCCTACCCGGGGTGGAAAGGGGAAGGGGGGGGCTGTCGCTAAGCCAGCCGGAGTCCCTTTGCCTTCTCGGCCTTTTGTCCCCCGTGCCCCCCCCACGCCCCCTGGCCTGTATCCCGTGGAAGATTGCAGTGGATGCTCCGCTCCCAGACAAAACATGCGGGGCTGTTGTTTGGAGGCGGCCGCCTCTGCGCCGCTGGCTCCCTGTCAAAAACATGTCCAGCCGTTCGCCTCGTGTCCTCCGCCAACTTTTGTTCTCGCCCCCTCTGTCGAGCCTCTTCCCCCTGCCCTCCCGTAAAACACTTTCCAACGCTTTTCCGCACCGAGCCCCGCCGTCCCCGCGAGGGGAACGAGGGTGCGGGTGGTTTTCCCAACTTGGGGCGAGGAAAGCGGGGCCGTCCGGCAACTCTTTGTTCGCGGGGACGACAGCGTGGGGCTTGAGGCGTGGGGGGATATCGGCGGGAGGGCTTCAAACCCCTCCGCGCCCTCGACCGCCGTGTTTTGCTGAAAGTTGAAGCCTTTTCTATCCCTTTTATCCCTTAAAACGGGGACGAAACACAAATTACAAAAGTTTTGATGCAGAGTTAAAAGGAGGAAGACTTCCCCCCCGCCCCCCCAATAACTATAAGGCTGTTTGAGTTTTCTTTGTGTCCGCTTCCAAACAGACAAACTTTTCAGTTAGAGGATCGTGACTCATCGCGCTCGTGGTGCTTTAAGTGCCTTTAAATTAGCGCTTGGCCACAAAGACGCGGAACGTGCTTTCGGATCTAACACTCCTGCGCTGGCTGGGAATAAGTTCTTAGCAAAGCAGTGTCTGTTCAGTTGCGATTTGCCAGTCGGCAGTGTGGCTGAAGGGTGTTTTGCATTCAAAGACCATTAAATGCTCCGAAGTGGAGGGTTAGAGGGAAGCAGTGCGCATGTTCAGTACTCCAGAGTTGTGCTGTTTTTCCCCTACTATGCATTCCTGAGGCTCTGTAGTAAAGCAGCCGCTCTCAATACCCTTGGAGCAATTAATGCATATGTAGTTCGTGAAATCATTGGGCTGCTGCAGACACGGTGTGTACTAATATGGTCTGTAGCCCTCGTCAGAAGTTTTTTTTGGACATGCCACTCGGCTAAGAGGAGCGCACACAAAGGGAACTGAGCCACAAAGGCGAAGTTTAAAGAGCAGGCAGGGTGGTGCTGAGGAGCGCAGCGTCCCGCGGGAGCGGAGTGGGGCTCGATCCCAGCTCAGCCCCCCTGTGCCCAGAGACAGCGGCAGCGCTGGCTTTTAAATGTTTTAGGCGTCTTAGGTAGGTCGAGATTGTTCACCCTATTGGAAGCAGTTTGTGGTTTGTTTCCCCCCCCCATCTTTTATAGTTTCGCTGAATTAATTTAGCCCAGTTATTTTTAGGACATTCCTATGCTGCCTATTTGCACAGCAGTGGTGAGCTGGTTTCCTGTCTGCTGTTGCTTCCATTGTTCAGACTTCTCTCCCCGAGGGCAGCTGCTGGTTGGTGAAATACCAAACTCCCTGCACTTTCAACTGTTGTTCTTGCCACCCCCGAAATAAATGCGTGTGGAAAACGCTGACGTAGTTTCTAGGTATGCATGTGTAGGGCTTTGTGTGTAAGAGTGTGTGTGTGTGTGTAAGCTCTGCTTTGAGGATTGCAAATCCTGGGCTGAAACAATGGAAACAATGAAAGGTGACAGGCGGGAGGGAGAACTTTTGAGAGGGGCCATGGGCCTGGGGTTTGCGTGGCACAAATTAAAAGGTGAGGAGACAAAGGCGGCAACTTTTAAAAAGATGTTAGGGCTAGGGTGCCTTTGTTTTAATAAGGGTTGGGCTTGTACTTATTGGTGACCTCCTGGCATTTGAAGCTCATTCAAAAAGTTTCAAAGAGTGACTTTGTCAAGATTTCTTGTTTGCACTCCTAGAAAAATCCCGTTTAGAGGGAAAAAAGTATAGTACAACCAAGTCTAATTGCTTTAGAAGTAATAGAGTGCAAGCTATAAAGTACAGAGGAAAACAAATAGGCTGGTTCCTCAATTATGAAACTCATTCAGAGGAAAGAGGTGGTGGGTTTTTTTTACTGTGGAAATTCCCTTCTCTAGCCTTGTAGTTTTTTGCTACTTATGAATAATTTAAAACTAATGTTTAAAATTATTCATAAGAATGTGGTTTTTGGTATGTGTTGAGTTTTAAATTTTTTTAATGTGATTCTGTGTTTTTGTTGTTGGTTAGTTTTGTTGAGGGGTTTTTGTTTGCTTTTGTTTGTTTTTGTGGTTTTTTTTTTTAAGCTAGCAGATTGGATTTAAACCTCAGGACTCTTCTATGGATAGTTTAATTTACAAATAATAACGTAATAGCAATCACATGGAACCTACTTGGCTTGTTAATTAGCTGATTTAGAACACAGTCTCGAAAAGGCACAGGCATGTGCTCAAGTTTATACATGTGAAGAATCTTACTGAACTCGGTTACAACAGGATCGGGGGCTTAGATAGGAACTGGTTCTGTTTATCAGCGCTCGTAAAGAAGAAATCTCACTTAAGAAATTCAGAGAACCCTGAGGGGTGGGAGGTTTTCTTTAAGGTGATTTTTGTCCATCCACTCTCTGGAGGGCAGAGATTGTTCCTTGTCGTATACTTTGTCCTCTTTTGAATAACAATTGGCTTCTGCCACTTCCTCTGTGAAGCTCTTCCTCGACACAATGGGATAGTTGTTTTTTGGTTTGGTTTTTTTTTTGGTGCCTTTTTTTTCCCCTCACAGCCTAAATTTTTCGTTTGCTTAACTTCTATTTTATTTGTCTCAGCCTCTCTGAATACTTTGTCCTCCCCCTCCAAGCATTTCAGCATACTTTTTTAAGTGGCAGTGGTTTGTTTTGAAATCAGCTTTAGTCATCGCTGTACTTTTACTCAAGTTGTTTCAAGCTGTTAACTAAGGTTTGGGTGTTGAGCCCAGACTCCAGATCCTAGGTGTAATCTTCCCTGAGCTGATTACGGGGAGGACCTGTGAAGTCTTTGGGCTGTGATACAATGCAACAGTGCATTTAATCATGTGTATGACTTCAGCTGGGAAGCCAGGAGGATAAAGTAATTTATAAAGAAGGGATGCTGATCATGTAGTCCTTCGGTCATTAATAGCATAGACTACTCTTTTAAGTGTCAATGTGGAAGTGAAGGAATGGGATTTTGTATGGTTTCTCAGACCTCTCTGCAAATGAACTTATGCTGCTTTAATTTTAGTTCTATAAAAGCAGTTATTTTTGTTCAGATTAGATGTATTTAGGAGGAGACATAAAATAGCTTGGCCCTAGCCTGCTTTTAATACAAAATAAATTAGTAGGTCAGCTGGGGCTACTCATCGTGTCCACAAGCCTTTATTCTGGGTGTAAATAACAGTAAGCCAATGGTCCAGTCATGGAGCGTGGCCAGGACCCTTTTCAGTCGGGCCCTGTTAAAACAGGAAACCAGCAGCGAATAGGCTGATTACTAACAAGACGGAAAAACAAAGCTGGGTTGTAATCAGCAGGAATGCTTTAATGAAAACAGAGCCTTGACAGCAACAATGTGGCTCCTGCTCTAGTAAAAAATATCAGCTGGGGTAGTGAGAGATTTCTAGCCATGACTTCCTGTTGCTGCTAGCTCTGGACTGCGCCTCAGAGATCTGCCACGAGTTCAGAGGGCTGATCAGCTATTTAAATGAGCTCATTTAAATGAGCAGAAGTCGTACTACACTGGGTTTCCTGCTTAACCAAAACCTGCTTTGTGTCACAGACTCACTGTGTCAGTTAGTGTGACAACTAAGCCAGCGGGTCAAAGGGCTGGCTCCGCTGGTGACTCATTTCTTGCTAGGTAGGTTACAGGTAGTCAGATGACAACTTTTACTTTAGCAAAAGATCTTATTTGAAAAGGGAGAGAAATATTTTTGTACTGCTGGCTTGCACACAGTATCTTGCCACTTTTTTTTTTTTTTAAGCTAAAGAAAAAGCAACAGTTCTAGGAGAGTTTTTGCTGTTAAGTCACTTCTGAAATTCAGAGAAATGTCCATGGAGCCTTTTAGTTGTGTGGTAGATCGTGGAAAGGTCACTTCAGATTGGGTGGTGTGTATCTGGAGTACTTTTTGTTATGCCATGTAAATACTGCTTGCAAACAATTAGACATCTTAGTTTTTCATAGTAGTTTCTCCTCCCTCTTGTTTCCAGGCCTTGCTGTTTGCCTCTCCCTCTTTTCCAAGGTCTTGCCTTACTGCCCATTATATTTAAAAACAAACAAAAAACCCAACCCAGTGAAGTGCTGCAACAGTTCTGGTTCCTGACAAACAAGAGCAGCGCACTTCAAAACATCGTCTGAATAGCATGGGCTAGTTTTAGCTAGTTTTTAAATTCAATTTAAGAGGGCTGAGCTGCTTTGCAGAGCAGTCCTGTTGTCTCTGCAGGATCTTTGTTCCCAGAAGTGTTCCTCATGGCTCCAGGAGCCCATGGTGCAAAGCATGTTCTCAGGTCAGGTTGCAAGTGTGACAGCACTGTCCGTGAAGCTATGACAAAGTGGTTTGCTTGGGATCATTGTAAAGCAAACTTCTGACATACTTTCTACACGAATTAAGAAACTGTTTACATAATTTGGAGTTTATCTTGTGTTGGTTATTTAAATATTGTCCTATTGTTCCTGTTCCATGACTGGATAATTTATGTAGCTAATCATCAGATGAAAAATTTGGTATGTCAGTTTGGTGTTTGTCAGTTACATAAATCAGCAATTGGGAGAATGAAAACAATACCAAGTAAGTTACTGAAGTAACTATGCCAGACAGATTGCAGATTGATCATCCTGTTGGGAATGCTTGCGAATCAAAACTGCATTTCAAATTGGACAACTTAAACTAAATTTAAGGATGTTGGAGCTATTCATAAATAGGGGAAGGAAAGAATAATTTACCATGTCAGCTTTGGCTGAAGTTTGGAAGTGTGAGGAAAGGTCCTTCTCTGTTTCTCTCCCTACCCTCCTGCCAAGTATTAAGGAAAACTTGCACATGCATACCTTTTATCTTTCTTTGTGTGGTGGTGAGAGCTTTGGTGGCTGGTTGGTTGGTATTTTAAAGGACATTACTTCCTTCTGTGCCTTTACTTATGGTAAAGCTTTATATAGTTTATTTTTTTCACATGTTCACTTCTTCTTGTTTAGGGCTCACTTTGTTTCCTTAAATAGAATCTTTTAATTTTGGGTGGTTGCCCACAGAAAATTTTACTTTTGACATTTAATTGGCTTTACTATTAAGGTTTTTAGTTTTGGTGTTACAAGTGAGTAAGTTTCTTCCTTTCCACCCCTCACCCCCTCAATCTAAGTTCAAAAGACAAAAAGACTAAGGGCTTGTTTTCCTCCTATAGTTTCTAAAATTGCTTCTGAAATCCACTGAGTTCACTTGAAAGTAGTATTAATTTGTACTAGTTGAATATGGGCAGTATCTTATTTGGACTTTTATATAGTTTGTAAGATTCCTAAAATTTCTGGTGAGTTTAAAACATGGTTTTCTTTGTGTTTTATGGAACCTCGTGACTTGTGTATCCTACCAAAGGAGTAGAATTGTAGCCTTGCTAACTATTGAATACTTGCTCGTTTGTTTGGTTTACATTCCATAGCTTCATGTTTCTAGTAGCATGGTGTACATATATAAAGGGGTAATCAGATTTTGGAATCTGTTCCTTCCTTTGTGTTGGAGGGAGAAGGTATGCAGTTAACTTGTAAGTTTGGAGCCCTTATAGTAAGCATAGCACAGAGCACAGGTTTCCAGGGATAAAAATACGAGATGAAAACCATAAAGTTGAAAAAATAGTTAATGAAAAAAACAGTACATTTAAATGATCATGGCTCTTTGGTACAGAAGGCAAGTAAATGAGAGTCCATTTCCTGTTAAGCTGGTGAACTCTTAGGCACCTGGCTCTTCCCTTCTTCTGCACTTTTTTCCCTTCATAAGTGAAAATCTCCTTAGGGGTGGTGACAAACACAGTTTTTCCCTTTCTTTTTTTCTTCTTCCATTAATTTTTCTGAATAGATATCATTATTCATTTATAAAATCTACAACCTATCCCTCTCAGAAGGCAAGAATCGGGATGTTAAGAAATAATTAAATAACCTATTACTTGAGTTGGGGTGTTTTAAGTTCTTGCTTGTTGACCTTTGGCCCAGCCACTGGATAGTTGTCCTTGAAAAAAAGTGCTGGATGCATACCATAGCCAGCAAACTTGGACAATATTCTCATTAGATAGAAGCTATCTGATAACGTGCAGCAGATAAAAGGTTGCCAGGGGAACAAGAAAATGCAGGTTTGCAGAGAAGAATTCCTTTAGGAACGGATCATTGGCGCTACTTTTTGTTCAGCTGACAGAAAAGCCAGAGCATGACAAGTTAACGCTGCAGGATGAATCTCCTGTACAGGGGGCTGTAACAGTAAATACAGTTAACGTGGTGTAAAATGTGGTGTAAAATGTCTGAGCCATACGGTGCTGGAGCCAAGGAGTTAACGGATTTGGGAGGCTTATTGTTCTTGTCTTACAATTGCAGGTGTAGTTGCAATATCAGGCAGTGAAACGGAGGATGATGACACTATGGATGTCCCACTGGATCTTTCCTCATCTGCTGGCTCAGGCAAACGGCGGAGACGTGGCAACCTGCCCAAGGAATCCGTGCAGATTCTTCGGGACTGGCTCTATGAGCACCGATACAATGCTTATCCTTCAGAGCAAGAAAAAGCGCTGTTATCCCGACAAACACACCTTTCCACACTACAGGTATTTAAAAAAGTAGTTCTCCCTTCTAAAGGAGCTGTTTTCTGTTTTAATTCACCTGTGGTTTAGTCATGGATACAAATGTTTACATGGCATATGAGATTTCCTTTTTTATTGCAACTCTCCTGCTGACGGCACTCATAAGGAGAGATAGTGACTGATTATGTGTTATGATGATCTTTGTTTATTGGGAATAAAATTATTTTCCTGGGAGAACAGACAGTCATAAATTGGAGCACGTATGCTAATTTTTTGTGGAATCGTGCCCCAAAAGACATAAAGTGTCTGTACAAGGTAATTTACTGTGAGAAAAAGGTATTTATTTGTCAACAGAGATTTTATGGTGATAGATGTGCAGCTTAACATGTAACTCTTCACTTCTAAAATGGCAACTTGAGGCTCGTTCCAGCAGAACATGGACATACATAATTAAGTGTATGATCACTGCCATTAAAATCAATGGAACAACCTATATGGGCTAGAGCTACTCTAGGGTGTTAGTACAGGTATGATGAGGTGTTTGTGTGTTTATTTTGAATTCTCATCCTGGGGTGCCACTGGCATCTGTGAGGTCCCTCGGACACATCATTCTCATCTTCTGTGATCACCTTTGGTGGAATAGCTTTTGCCCCTTGCTGCATCCCATGTTGTGGGAAGGTGGCTGCATGAGAACTTGGGTAAACCAGGGTTTGGTTTTGGGAGCTGCTAAATAGGGAGCACTCCTGTTGAGTCCTGGGCTTTATTTTTCCATATGAATTCATGAGTGCAAATTTCATAATTGGCTATAGAGTAAAATTTTCTTAATGCAACATTATAAAGAAGACTTCCTTTATGTAGTAAAGACAAAAAAGACGTTAAACTATAAACTATCCTGTATTGCCCAGGAAACTGGTTGATATTTAAACAAGGACAAACTTAAGTGAGGTAATTCATGTTATGTCTGTCGACACAGTCAGTTGAACAAGGAAAATCAGTAACTATTTGTGGGAGGAGTGGCTCTCTTCAGAGAGAAAAGGTTTTCCTGTTGTTAATTAACCTAAGCTAGGGAACAATAGCCAATAGGTTAATGTGTGTGCACAGAGTTAAAAGCTAAACCCCTAGTTTGGACTTCAGATGTTCGGGGCTTTCTGTAACAGGAGCAGGGAGTTGGTGCTCTAGCACCAGGACAAGGGAAGGGCCTTTGCCAGGCATGTCAGAACTTGTCATTGGGTCTCTGTTTTGTTGTGCAGCGAAGGAAACTGCTTGGAGGGATTCATTAATCTAACCATCCGCTCTAGTGGCACGTAGTTGGGAATGAATGAAGGTAGAAATTAAGATGTCATTATATTCCCAGGTCTGCAACTGGTTTATCAATGCACGCCGCAGGCTGTTACCTGACATGCTGAGGAAGGATGGCAAAGACCCAAATCAGTTCACTATCTCACGGCGAGGGACCAAGCTTCCCGAGGGCGGCCTGGTGGAGTCTGCCATCAGCACAAAGAACTACATTCCCCTGCTGGATGAGACTGCCTTCCTTCCCGCTGCCACGCCGCTCACAGGCAAAACTGTGTCTTCTTCCAAGCCGGCTTCCCCGGGATCGGTCCTGGCTCGGCCCTCGGTGATTTGCCACACGACTGTGACTGCGTTGAAAGATGCCCCTTTCCACTTTTGCCAGCCAGCTGATGTAGGCCAGACCACGGACCTGCAGCAGCCCCCGGCTGGCGGCTTCACAGATAACCCCCTCTCCTGCCACGAGGACGCATCCAAACTGGGACCTGGTGCAAACACACAAAGTGGCCTCTTTAACACTCCTCCTCCAACACCACCAGACCTTAACCAGGATTTTAGTGGATTTCAGCTTCTGGTGGATGTTGCACTCAAAAGGGCGGCAGAGATGGAGTTGCAGGCAAAACTTATGGCCTAAATCCCCTTCCTTCTCCTTCCCCGTTTTGTTTTACCAGGCAGGGATCTAACAGCTGTGTGGTTATTGCCACCCACACGATATCAAAAGACTTCACTGCATTGTTATTATTTTTTTTTTATTAATCTTATTTGCACAAGGGGATTGCTGATATGAAGCTTCCTGTCACTGAGATGGTCTTCAGTGGAATACGGTCATTCCAAGAATTATAAACTTAAAGCTACTGTAGAAAGGATTGTGTGTTTTGTTGGGATTTTTTTTAATGTTTTCTTTGTAGATTTTTCATAATGTGAGATGTTTCCCAAGATCATGTGATTTGTTTTGTTTCTTTCAGACTGTGCAATATCTAGTAATGATATAGAGTCTTCTTATCATTCCCATGTGGAACGGAATATACCGACACGCTGTCTAAATTTTCAATTTTTTTAACAATACAAACTTTGGATGATCATGCTTTTTTCCCATAATATAATAAAATATTTTCTTTAAAAGTGATGCATACAGAGTATTTTGTTGAATGCAAGCTTTGCAGAAAACACGAATTACACTTGAAATAAATGGAAGTGAGAAATATTTTTGAGCTCATACTGACTTTGTTTGGTTTAGAGAGCCATGCTAGCAGTCATTGTTAACCAGATGTTAAAAAGAATGTTAAAAGTGGGCCAGAAGTACCTGATTGTGTTCTGCTATGTTGAATTTTTTTAAGGGGCCAAAGGGAGCTATGTAGGCAATTCTGACTAAATTTCAGAGCAAAACTTTGGGCCCCTCTAAGAGTGCCAGCTCTTGGCTTCTTGAAATATTTTAGGGCTGGGAAATGTGATGGCCTATGGGGAAGATCTGAGATAAAAGGAAGAGGCCAGAAGAGGGGCTGGGACAAGTGCTCTTTGCAGATCTTTGTGATGCAGCTCCTAGACATGACTGGTGACAAATTTTGATAGGGGAGGGCAAGGGCTTCTAGCCTTACTTGGACTAGCAGTGACAAGTTTTTTACTCAGTAATTCTAGTAGACTGAAATAAAGTAGGCTGTATTGCATTGAAATCTGAGTTCTGGGAGCCAGGTCTTTGTGAGATACTTCAACAGGTGGTTGGCTAAGATTTAGAAGAGATCCCTGTTGTATTGGGGGTGTATTTTTGCCAACAGAATCTAAGTTACCTTTCAGAAAAGGACTTTGCTATCAGAATGACTTACTGGAAAACGTGAAGACTTGCAGCTCACATTTCAACTTACTTGAATGTCAGTCGCCCACCCTGATCCTTCCAGCAACAATGAAATAAGACACCTCCAGGGTAAAAAATTGGTTCTGGCTAATCTTTAAAAACAAACCAGTTGTCTGTTTGGGAGGCTGGGGGAGGGCTTTGAGGAGCAGGAGAGTTGGTGAATTTAAGAATATCATTATGAGTAGAGAGAAGACTACAATATTCTGACTGCTGTAGTGTTTTGCTGTGGCATTTATAATTTTCTAGTGTCAGATATACTCTGTTTGTTCTCTGGAGTACTCTTTGGAATCCTTCTGAACTTGTGCCTTGCTTGAACCTTCATGTTTAAAATCAAAATGGTAAACAGTAAACACTGGCTTACTTATGACTGCATCAGCTTTGGCAACACAGTCATCCTAATATACTGTATGAATATAGAATTATTTTTTAAAAATTTGGAAATAAAGCTGGAAAATAATTTTGAACATAGTATTCTGTATACTGTCTTCTGGCTGTATACTCTGTCTTCAAGGCATTGCAGGTGGGTACAGAAGAGCCTTGTGTAGTGTCTGTCTGGACACACTGTACTTGATACTTCTGAGCTATTTTTCCTGGGATACCTATGCATGTATTGTTTGGTTGGGTTTTTTTAATGACTAATTGTAAAATGGTAGTGTACTTTTTTGTAACTGTGGGGTTCATGTTGAGGGAAAAGTTGGTTAATAGACTTGGTTTTGTGGAATAAGTGATTTATCTTAAGGGGTGCTACACACCCAAAGTGGAGTGTCATCTTTGATAAAGGTTTGGAAGATGTCGTGTCCTTTCCTGTTCTTGCAGGAAGGAACTTTATTGCAACACTCCTTACACCCGTGCTTCATGAATGAAAGAAAAACAGCCTCACAAATATGTTTGCATTGTTTGATTTGAATTGCTCGACATTTTCCTCTTTTGTTTCCTTTTTTTCAAGGCAGTTTGCTGGTGTGCTGTGAGGTAAAGAAAAAGTGGGGCACTCAGATCATTAAAGAGCATTTTCAGAGATCTTTACTCTTCTTTACTTTGCCCTTTAAAGTAAAATATGTCAGCAAATTTAGAAGGAAAAAAACTTTTCTGGTTGAGCTGACTAGTTCTATAATTTCACTATAGCATCTACAGTACTGAAAATGAAAATAGAATGAGGAAGAAAACTGTTGCCATTCAGGTTAACAGTTTTCATTGAAAGTAAAAGCCTGTGGTCTCTTCTGTTTTCGTTTACTATTATGCCACACAAAGTAGTATTAGTGTAAATGACCACCAAAGTCCTGCTCATATGATGAGCACTGCATTTCCATTTTGCTGACTGACTTACCCTGGGAACTTCACTGGTGACCCATTTTGCTTGAGGCCAATTATATACTTCTTAAATTATTACTTGTGTTAAGGCTACACCTAGAAGTTTGGCTGTAGTCATAAGTCAGATGGCTGTGGCTGAGTAGCACCTGACACCACACCAAGTGAAAGCTTTTCCCTACCCTGAGGTGTTATTTAACTTAGAAGAAGAAAATGACTCATATTGAGTACCCACTAAAATGTATCAAAAGGGAGTTTCTGCTTTCCTGTAATCTAGCACTGATAGTTTTGGTGCTGGCTATTGAAGTTTACCTAAACCTATTCTTTCTGAGCATAAACCTGAAGTAACTTTATCTAAAGTTATCCAAGGTAGGTAGACGTAGGGCATTGGGTGGAGCTAGGATCCTGAACTGAGCAGGAGTCCTAGTAACAAACCAAAGGCTTAAAGCACTGGCCACAGATCCCTGGTAGAGCAAACAAAAAGTTTTATTTGTGAAACTTGTTTTACCATGGAAAAGAAAAAAAAAAAATAAAGAAGCAATGAGACAACATGGGTGTTTTTGCTGTTCTTGCAGCAGCGATAAACCAAAATGCAAAGCAGTTTTGTCAAAACCCAACCTCTGACTGAAAGCCCACACTCTGGCTACTCCGAAGCTGAAGGGAAAGCACTGCCGTGTGTTTTTGGAGACTCTGTGGCCAGCCAGGGCGTCAGCGAGCTCAGAGGTATGACAAATTCATGCCAGGGAAAACAGCTCACACGCAGACTTCGTCAACCTTGTTTTCACGGCTTTTGTGTCTTGTAAACAAGTTGTGGCAGCTGCATGTGATAAATCTCTGCGCAAAGCAAAAATAATTACAATAGGGAGGGAATCGTGAGCCTGGCGTCGCCGCCTGCGGGCAGCGAGGGAGGGGGGGTGTCTCTGCCTGTCGGGGGGGTATTTGTGGTATCCCACATGTCTCCCAGCCTGGGCCATGAGGTCAGCGTGTACATGGCTGTAAAACCGTTGGAGCTGCAACAGCTGGCCTGGTGCTATGGGGGAGGGAATGGGGCAAGCAGAGCTGGAAGCTGGGCTAGCTCGCAGGGCTGCGCCCTCCCGGCGATGCTGGCTCTGCTAACACAGGATCCTGCTGCCCAGACAGAGCGGGGGCCTGCCGTAACTTCATNGGGGCCTGCCATAACTTCATTGGGAAAGGGGAAGCAGGAGAAAGTAAGCAGCAACCAGGGAGAGAGAGTGTGGTGGGGAATCAGTTTTCCCCTTGGAGATGAGGTAAGGCTGCAGTGGGAAGCCCAGGCCACAGAAGGTGCAGTGCAGCTGGGAGTCCAGGTGCACCGTGACCCTGTGCAGTGGCACTTTTACACCTATGGGATTTAGGCCACTTGCAGTTAACTGTGTCCTGCCTGTCAAAGTCTGTTTTCATTTGCCATTTTTCTTCAAGCACTCATGCAGGGTTTTTTGGTAACGCTTGGAGTACTTTATATTCCCTTTAAAACTCATTTAGTTTTGCTTTTTTTTTTTTTTTTTTTTTTTTTTTTTTTTTTTTTTTTGTTTTTTTTTTTTTTTTTTTCTTTCTTTCTCTACTTGGCATCTTGCAATTGTCAACTTCCCGCCTGGCTTTTTCCCAGTAGGGATTACTGGCACAAATTCAGCTCATGCTCACTTTTCAGGACATTACTTGTTTTAAGTCTCGTGTTCACCAACTGCTGGAGTTTTTACATCTCTATCCTGTTTTGCTGGTTCAGCAGGCTCTTCTCCCATGAGTTCCAGCCTTCAGACTGAAGGAGAAGAGATTAGATTAGCCACTCACTCTAGCAAAATGTCACTTGGAGCTGTTGCTGTTCCAGACATGATAATTGTACCCATGTGTGCTGTATGTGGTTCAGTGTCTATTCCAGTCCCCGTCACGACAATGAGTGGCTGGAGTTCTGCACACACAGAAAATCACGTAAACTGGTGCTAGCTGTGCTACAAAGTAAAAACTCAGGCTGCTTTCTCCATCTATATTTTGCATGTACTCCTGCTGACAGCTCAAAGCCATTTTGCTCAACTTTCCCTTTGAAACTGGCTTTATTTGCCTTTAAACTCCTTTTCCTTTCTGAAGCTGAGGTGTCAGGTATGGGACTGCAGCTGGCAGGAATCTCAAGTCCTGCTACACAGATTTGCAAAACAGGGCAGCTTTCACCAACAGGTCGACTTCAGAGCCCTTTGTAGCTCTGCAGAGCTGCTTCATTGTGCAACATGAATCACAGTCCCTGAAGCTGATGCAGCCATGAATAAGTCACATCTGCCTCTCAGTTAATGTGTTCCACTGGATAGCAGGGTTTCTGCCAAATTCCATGTGTTTCTACTGACAAACAAGGTGTTGATCTTTCAGCTGCTTACACAATGTGTAATAAACCTGTAAAAATGCACAGAGGTAGGAGTGCTTTGAATTAGTGACTTAACTGGGGGTGGGGAGAGGGGGACACAGGTGGCAGATTGTGAGTTGAATGAGTGCAGCTGACAACCATCTAACCCTATTTATTCTTGGATAGCTGCCCTGGGACCACAGAGCAGGGCTGTGGCTGCTTTCTCTAACTGCAGCCTGGGCAGTGCCTCCCTGGGCACCAAGCCCTATCTCTCGGTGTGTAACAACGTGACCCTCTCGCAGTGAAGAACTCTTGTCTGAGCACATATAAACCCTGCACGTGGCTTTTGTTATGAGCCTGTCGTCACATCATTTAGCTGACGAAGAAGAGGATTGACGTGACTACGGTGAGAGCGGGTCAGTCCCAGAGCTGTGGGTTTTGCAGGACATATATCTGTGTTTGCCTGGCTTCTCTGAGTCTTTCCATCTCTGCAGTGTTGCCACACTGCTGGAGAAATAATGCTCTGGAGTTCCTCCATCAGTGACATTTCACAAGTTGGCAGGACTCACCTTTTTTTTGGGAATATTCACTCAGCTTTTTTTGGGAATATTCATTTTTATATGCAGTAGTACAGAAATAATTCCCAACTGTGAGACCTGTAGTTTTACTAGTATGGTATTCTATAACTGTACAGAGAATGTTTGATCCTGCCTCTGAAGTCCCTACAGCCTGATAGCTCTGTGGGAAATCATGTGTGGTACACTCCATACTTGCTTCTGCTTCCTCCCCAAAACCAAACAGTTAGGGCCTGAGTGGCTTCCATTAGGGATAAACCACTTGGTTTCTTTAACTGATGTGTCCTACCTAGTTTCAGCATAAACCAAGTGTTCTTTACTATATCAACTTTTCCTCTGGTGTTCTAGCTCTTTTGCAGGAGCAAAATTGTTTTGTTGTTGATTGGCAAATAAATTTTAGTGCTTTGCAGGGGTCTTTTGGCTTTTTTAAGCCTCTCTTGTGGAAGCTGTTAATGGAGAAGACAGTCTTGATCCTAATTTGCCATCAGCTTATAGATTTTACCAAGATGCAATTTTGTGTGTGTGTATAGATATCTATACTCTATATATATCCTAGTAAGGATACCATATATGTATTGGTCCTGGAATTTATATAAAAAAATAAACAAAATCACTTGACCAATGTGAGAAGAATGTGATGTCCCCAAGCTTGCTTTTATGAATTTGTATAGCTTTTCTTGGAAATTGTTCTGGATAGAAGACACATAACTGATGGTAAGGATCTCAACAGTTTTGTCATTTTCCTGAGTAAGCATTCAGCTGTTTTGCCAGATTCTGTAATTTCACTTCCTTTTCTAGCCTGTAGTGTTCTGATTGCTTGACCTTGTGTCCAATGTTTTATTTTTCTTTCTTTTGCACTTCTAGTCTCATTCCTTGTTTGAACTCTCCCTCTATCATTTCTTTCTGTTTGACTTGAGAGTGCTTACACAACATCATGCATAGTCCATTTAACTAGGTTAGAGATATTTTGACCAGTTTTGTACTGTTTTGAAAGGCATCTGATTTCTGCTACTCCACTACACTAACCACAACAGTAAATCTTGCTCTGATGCAAACAGATCAACTTCTGCTCGTGAGAGAAAGCACATTTTCCCTCCGTAGATAGCTCAGCTTTTGTCTAACTTCTGCTTTCTGTGTTGTGACAGGGGTAAGGCAAAGAAAGAAGCAATTAATAATAAAATCCATTGGGCATTTTCAAAAATGGAAGGCTTATTTTTAGCTTTGAGTCAGTGGCTTTGCTGGTTTCAGTGTGCTTTCAGAGTCCTGGCTCTGCTGCCATGAACCTTCTCCTAGTGAGGTGTGAAGCAGACATTCCTCTGCCAACCTGAATGAAAAGGTTAGTTCAGGTTATTGTATTAAACATTGCTCAGGCAGTTACTTCTGTAACTCATTCTTCATGTTAAATTCAGCTGGCTTGCATTCAGCCAAGGTATTTCCAGTGATGTGCTGCCAGCTTTCTCCAAAGGTCTTCTCAAAAGTCTTTCTTCCTTAGCTGGTGATATGTGGAAAAAAAATCCCCCTGTAACTATGTCGGTTTAGTGTATAGATTTGCATCTGCAAAGCACATACAATCTGTTGTAAAACAGTCGGTCCCTCCTCTTGCCTTCCCCTACCAAACCTACCTTGACCCCTGCTACTGTGCTCATGACACCTGGGGCAGAGAGGAATGTCCCAGTCACCCTCTGAAGGGAGAGTGACATCCCTTACCACCTCTTTGGACCCTAGGAGGAGGTGGTGGGAATGCAGACATACAGGTCTGCCCGTGGGAGAGCTCACACTGGGTGCTGCAACACCTCACTCCTTCACCTGCGTGTGATCATGGGGTGCTGGGGGTCTTGGGGAGGACACCATGTGAAGCCCAGCTGGGTATTGTGCCAACAGCCAGCACCACTCTGAGCTTCCTCTGATGCGGCAGGGTAAGTTTAAATAAGCAGGAGGCATGAAAGGAGGTGTAAGGGGCTGTGTCCATTTCTCTCATATTTACGCTGATAAGCAACAGGTATTTCCGCTGTGAAAAAATGTAATTTCCTTTCCTTTTGAAATGCAGCGATGCAGAAGCTCAGGTTTCCTTCCACGGGGTCAGAAGAGCAAGGAGGGCTGCGTGGACCAGCTGATGCCTGTGTTGGCCAGACTCTCCCCATTTGCAGAAGTGACTCATCGGTGGCATGACCCAGGCGCTCTGGGAGGCTTGTTGAACTCGGGGGGAGTTTAACTTCAGATCCTCTACTTCCTTGAAGATTTGCCTTTAGTCCTTGCCTTACCCCAGCCCTCACCTGCATTTGCTGTCCAGCCTGGGCTGAAGTGGTCTGCCCCAGATGCCTTCCCGGTGCCAGTGGCTCCCTTGTTTTAGGGTGTGGGAGCTGCCATTGCAGAGCTCAAGCTGCTGCCTCCACCTGGGGCTCATTACGTGCCGCTTCCTCTCCAGCTGCCAGGGGCCTGGACAGAGAGCAGGAAAATCGCAGGCAAGGCGCTTGTAAAACCCTCAGCCCTGTCTGCCATTGAAGTGAGAGCTGGCTGAGCCTCCCTCCCTGCAGGATGGGCTTCCTGCCCTAGGAAATCCCCTGCTGTAAGGCACTCCAGGAGATCCTCCTTGGGGATCTCAAACTGTGGCCAGTCTGCACTGGCTGGGTACTCAATGGGTTTTTAGAAAACCCTAATAAAACCCTTTGATTATACATAAGAAAAAAAAAAAAAAGTGATCCTGCCTGCTCCCCAGCTCTGTGGTTTGCCTAAACTTACTTCCCTGGAATACACTGGAGTTTGATCTTTGAGAAATGATATCTAAAAAGCCCACATGTAAAAACTTAACTGTTCCAGCGATAGGATCATAATCTGCCTTTGATCCTGTAAATTGTTGAACCACAACTCTATTCGTTGCCCAAGGACTGCAGGAAATGTACACGGGGTTATGCAAATCTCCAGGAGAGGGAATGTTCTGCAGGGACGGGGGGAAGATGGCTCTTGCCGCAACTGTCAGTCTCTGGATTGCGGCTGAATAGTTTGGCAGTCCCTGCCCTCTCCTGTGTCACCCTGCTGCCAGTTCCCACGGCTCCTACCCCTCTCTGCTCACCGTCCAGTTGTGCAATTCTCGAGCGGCGAGCTTTTTTCAGATCTCCCCCTGCGTGTGCTGGTGGCATTTACAGGCAGAGTCTGCAAGCTCCGTCCTTCGTCTGCATTTTTCTCCGAGCCACCACTGTGAGTGCAGTGTTCATGTTTCGCCTCTAAATCCCCACGACTTTTGCCGGCTGGGGATGTTTGCGTGGGGTGGGTCAACCTGATGGTAAGACACAAAACAATTTATTTGGGAGCCTTGAGGAGAGCTAAGCCTGCACCAGAGCCCAACCAAGGCAGGACAACAGCAACAACACAACAGGGGCATGGCCAGCAGATGGGCAGCTGTCAGGCAGGACTCTAATTTTGTGTAAAATGTGAATTTTCCTCTTTCCCAGACTTGCAAAAAAATAGTCAAACACTTGTAAAGACACAGATTGGGTGTAGTGTGGGAGTACATCCATCATCAACACCGCATTCAAAACAAAAGTGCTTGACATCCTAACCACAGCTCAGGGTAACAGATGCTGATAAAAAATAAAAATAGCGGTCCTTTGATACCCTCTCTGTTCTTTCTTTTTGTTTGGTTTTTTTTTTTTTTTCTTTTTTTTTCCCTTTTGGTATGTAAGCTAAGTGGCATGACACTGGACTTTGGTATTTCACCCAATTTACTTTAATTTGCATGTTGGAGAAAGATATCAAAAGGCAGGCTGAGCCCACCCTTGCCCGGCTGCCCTGGTAGGGCTCCCCTGGCAGCCATGCCGTGGTGGTGTGCTGTGCCAGGGAAGGCTGTGCTGCATCCAGAGCACTGCCCAGCCTTTTCCATAGGCTGCATGTACCACACAGGTGCAGGGGCTGCACACACCAGAATGTGGGGCAGTGCTGCATCAGCTGGGCAGGAGTTTGTTTTGCTGTTTCCGTTTGGTTTTTTCACCTCGGTGATAATTCTTACCCAATGCGTGATCTCTGCTCTATGTACTTTACTACTCCTTGCGATAATCGAAATCCGGCCCTGAACTTTTTCACTACAAAGGAAACAAGACCTTTGCCCTGTTGGCTGTTAACAGGGCACTCGGCGACGCCGCAGCCTCTTCTCACGTGCAAAACCCCCCAAAATCTGTGGAAATCAGGGTTATGCTGATGACAGAATGCTTGTTATCTCACCAGTGCAGGTGGACATCAGGTACTTTGACATGGACATGAGATTTCTGGTGTCAGACTCCCCTTAGAAAAGGAGCAGGCACCCAATGGGTTGTTGGAAAAGAACCTTTAAACACCAGGACCGCCAATAACGTGCTGTGTACCGCTCAAAGTGCAACCTGTGGCGGGTTCAAAGCTCTGAAACATTAACCAGACCTTGGGCCACCGTCTGTAGTTGCCGCTGGGTGCCCACACCATGGCTCCCGGGAGCAGGAAATGCGGGTGGCACTGTTATTATCCGTGCGGAGAAGGGCGCAGCGGTGTTTGCACAGCGCGGACGGAAGCACTGGTGGTGGCCCCAAGGCGCTGGGAGTGCGGCAGCGGGGCAGCAACAACAAGGTACGAGCTTCCCCATGTGGGGAACAGGGAGAGGCCAAGCATTTAAATCTCAGCCTCCAGCTCTCGTGGAAGGGCTCTGATGAGCACTGCAGTGATGGTGGTAGTGGCGCGAGGCTGTCCTTCCACATCCCTCTTTTGTTTGCAGGTATAACCTGCCTCAGGTGAAGCCCCTGACTCTAAGGCTCCCCCTGACCCCAAATGAGGTAAGGCTAGTGGGAAGAACAAATATCATTTATGAAATTGCAGGCTGCAACAGCAGGGGAAAAGAATAATGCTAGAGCTGCTTCTGGGCCCACACTTCAGATGGTTTGGAGCTGGGTGGTGCTTTGGTGGTGTTTTCTTTTTAGCAGTGGTGAGGTGTCCTGGAGATCAGATGAGGAGATATGAGGAGCCAGAAAGCATTTCTGAGCATTCAAGTATTGTAATCGTGTTCCTGCTCCCCGAGCTCAGCTGACACAGGAGACAGGGAAACGTCTCCCACTGCCCAGGTAGGTGACAGTTTATTAATCTTCAGAACACTCTGAGGAATAACAAGCCTTTTGCAACTTTTCCTTTGAACTCTGAAGGAGTTATGCTTGCATGATGGATGGCAGCAGTGTCCAGCTGTATTCTGAGGCATAGCACAGCTCCCAACTCCCTTGCAGAGGTTTTATCCTCAGCTGAGGGAGGGTTCAGCAAGCTGTGCGTCAGCGCCGACTCTTGCAGCTGTAGAAACTTGTCATTTCCTTTCCAAACACCAGCACCCTCAGCAAGGCAGTTGGCCTTGGGCCAAAAGCCATTCCTGTAGTGTCTGTTCCTGCTATATACACGTGTAATGTTAACTTACCTGATTCCTGATGTGGATTTCTCCACAACCACTGCCGCATGTCTGTATCTTGTCAGTGTGGTGGCTTTGGGAGCAGCCTCTTCCATTATCAAGCCTTAGGGTGAGTTTACCTGAGAGCATGTCCCTGCTCAGGGGAGCAAAGCAATGCTTTGCTGTGCTTGTGCTGAATCACTGTTACCTGGCAAGGGTTTGGGAGCTGTGAGGTCATATTTTATTGCAGCATATTACTGCTTCAGAAAAGGTATTCGATTCTGGGTTTATATCAAATCAGGATGATAAAATATTTAGGTCTAGAACTTTGCCTTCACAGCTCTTTGTAAAGTAATTGCTCTAGTAGTAGTGGCAGAAGAAAGGACATGCTCATTTATGATGCTTTAAATCAGACGAATCATTTCCGAAGACAAATAAGGAAACTGTAGCAGAGAGCTCTGGTGCAGGGCTCCTTCTTGGATTGTAAACACCACAAGACAGAAACCATCAATATTTACACAGTGCTCAGCCCAGCACAGTGCAGCTTCTCTGGCTGGCCTTTGGAGGCACTAATAGGAATATTAAATCATGCTGAACACCTTCTTGCAATATTTACAGTTTAATGACAACCAAGTGCGTGTGTGCCGAATAGGTGTGTGTTGATTGTGAGCGTGCAGCACCAGAACCAGAAAACCTGAGATGAGGCCAAGCCTTGTGGTATCTTCCCCCTGCTCATCACACGTGCTCTGCAGTGGCCAGGACCCTTTCTGGTGCTCCCAATATCCATCAGAAGCAACTTAGAAGGAATGATGCAATAGTAAGTGTGTTCCTGTGTGAGCCGTCACCAGTTGTGCCAAGGATTGTGGATTGCAAAGCCAGGGGGTAAAAAAGCATTAAAAATACCACTGCTATGTTGCCCTGTGGGCTCACAGAAATGTGACACAGAGAAGAATTAGCCTTTTGCGGTTTCATGTTTCCCTGACCTTTTAAGAGGGGAAGAAAAAACCAGATCCAACTTCTGCTCCCAGTTACAATGCTGAAAGTCCAGAGCAAATGTAATACACTGACTCCTGAGGTGAAAGAGCAGTGTTTCATGTTGTCTATTGAAAAGCAGAGAGAGAGATGAGGTATAAAGATAATTTAACAAAAAGTGTAGGAGTTCAAAGATAAACCTTCATCCCAGGCAAGCGTAATTATTGGTGTTTGAGTGTAATTTTGGTATTTAAGGAGATCCATTCAACCTGCTCTGGTGAGATTTCTGCCTTGGTGTCAGTGTGAGGTAAAGCAGAAAACATGTGGCTCCTAGAGCACAATGCCCTTGTACGTGTGAGCGACGGATGTGCCACAGGGGAGGACTCCTGGGCACCAGCTCTGCAGCTGACAGCCCCTGGCAGTGGCCACTACCACCGATGCATGTGGCAGGGATGCTGTGACAGCACCTGCAGTCACACCGTGTGACACTTGGGAAGGCCTTGAACCATTTGCGTTAAGCTCACATGTGCTACTTGATATGAAAACGGTTCCAGTGAAAAGTCATTTCAGAATTGTTATTTTCACTTTTGCGGCTGTTGACAAACAAAACCTTAGATTATACTTCAGTGACAAACTCTGTGTACTTTAACAGGTTTTCTTTGTATTAGCTTGGTTTCTTGGTTTTATTTCCCACCTTCCACTAAAGGAAATTTTTATCTCAGAAGGAGAAAATACAGGAGGTGGGCTGCTTCCTACCTGAAATACTAGCACTGCCTGACAGAAGCCAATAGACATGAATCATCACAATTAATACAATACTGCACACAAGTAGCTTTTTTTACAAGCACAAGGGTGTTAAGGAAAAGATGAGAAACACGTGGAATACACTGCAATTTGCCAATGTAGGGCTGGGTTCCCAGGTCCATGTACATTCTTGCAGACAGGCTGCAGTTGTCATGATGCTATTGCCAGGAAAAATGTAAACAAAAGGCAACCTCTTGTCAGTTGAAGCATTAGGTTAGTAATACAAAAGAGTACTTCATGGAGCCTTTCAGATTGATACACACCATCTATTTGTCAAAGATGTTTTTCTCTTATGTGTCTCTTACAGCCTTTTTGACGTAAGTCACCGCTTTTTTACATTTTTTAAATAACAGCAATATTTACTATGTGGTGAATCAGGGTGATGACCATGATCAGAGGATCCTCTTGCAGAGGATCATGACTTATATTTCATGTGTTTTAGGCGAAGCATTTCTGGGTTCATTTAAAGACTGACACATGGACATGTTTCCATTGAAGTTGCTACAGGTTTGTCTTTATATATGCCTCCACTAAATTTTATAGTTGGCAATTAGTCTGGGATGAAATCCGGTTTCTCTCCCAACACTGCAAATGCAATTGTGTAACTTCACTAAAATTCCTGGCCTTGTTCTTATGCTGGATTAAAACAGTAGATAGTGAAATGAAAAGAGAAGTCACCCTTTCAAACTCTTCTTTCCCACTATGAAAGCCATCTGACCTGGATTACTTTTGGGTTGTGTTTAATGCACACCACATTCCCCTAGGCTTGCCATTGCTCCAACAGCAATGCCCTGCCCTGTGCAAGGCTTGCTGTTGCCCAGGGGCTTGTATCTCCCTGCCCTCAGCTGGCACCATGACACTACCCTGTGGCTGATGCTACCTCTGAGGAAATTGTAGAATTGTGGTCATGGTGGCACTGGTGCACTGGGAAGGGATGTCACATATTCAAAAACTATTTACTGAAACGTTGCTCTGAGGTGGGAAGGGATTTCCCCCTTCAGCTCTTGCCACAGGTGTGATTGTCCCACAGCACAGCAAAATGCAATCTCAGTTTTAGTGCATCATCTGTGAGCTGTCTGGCTCATATGATTTTTTCCCCTTTTGTTGTCAATTATTGACTGTAGAGATGAAGAATGACACATGCTTAAGTGCATCAGTTATCTCAATTTCCTTCCCCTTAGGCCTAGTTTAGCCAAGATTTACCAGAACAGTCTACAAAATGAAGAAGTTTTCAGGTGGTAGGAGTTTTCTTCTCAAGACTGACAAAAGGACTGGAGCACAGCAAGTTATTATGACAACCACTTATTAAAAAAGACAGCAGAACATGCTGCAAGATAACAAATAATATAGCCCAACTTGTGCAATGCAGTAACTTCTCAGTGCTACAAAAAAATCAGGGACTATCACGGTCCTGAACGCACACTCACAAAGCCATTCCAGATTGCAACTGTGAGCACCCATAGTCAGTTCAGCAGGAAAAAGTAAGATATAGTATTTTAAGGACATGACACTGATAATTCTCTAGTTTGAAGCCAGGGATAAGTGATAGGTTGGACATTCCCACTGGGGAAATAGGCTAGTTACACTGGAATGGGTTACCCTTTGCTATTCAACATCTCAGCTCCCTAGTTACCATCTCCATACGAAGGTGTTTGCCTCAGTACATGGCTGTTTACACAGTGACTTATCTTACCTTGGTGAGATATTTGATACCCATAAAACATCCGTCACACTCTGTCCTACTGTTTTTCTTTAACTCAAGGCAAGGCCCATCCCTCTTCCAAAACCTTTGACAGCTTTGAAATATGGCAGTGTTGCCGTCGGTGTAGCTCAGGGGCTCTGCAGAGGTTGCTTTCTCCAGAGGCTCTGCAACACCTCAGTAATTCTCCCTCTTTGAATAGAGGTGGCAAAATCCATAATTTGTTTCCAATTCTGCTTGGCTGAAAATGAGGAAAAGTTCGGCACCCTGTCAGGGCAATAGTAAAGTGAAGAGTTAATACAATGAAGGCCTCTGCACCAGGAGTATCCCATAATAGGTGGTGGCAATGTCACAAATCAGCTTGTTTTTTAATATAGCTCTTTTTTCTTCTTCTTCTTCTTTGTGTGTGTGTGTGTTTTTTTTTTCCCTCTGGGTGGAGCAGAGCCGGGGAGGTGATGACTTACCTGCCACAGCTCAGTAGATCGCAATCTGGAACTGGCAGAGTGTTAAAACAATGCCCTAGCAGAGCTTTTCTGTCTCTAATTTCAATGATTATGCTGTTACTGGATCTGTGAAGAGAACCATGAAAAACACAATTACCAGGAAGCCCTGTTCCTTTGCTCAGCCCTTTGTCCCACTGGGAACGGGGCATGTGACTCACGCAGCGAGAGAGGACCGGCTGTAATCTCACGCACTGCCGGCAAGGGTGCTGTCCGCCGACGGGACCGAAGCGTGGGAAAGCCTGGCTGCTGGCTGGAAGGGCCAGTCACGTCATGTTTTGCAGCTGGCATCCAAATGCATCCTGATGAATCAAGTGAGAGCAGCTACCTTCTCCTGCCACAGCGGTGGCCGAGCAGCCGTGCAGGAGAGGGGCTGTGAAAACCTCCCTGCTTGCAGAAGCGCAGGGAAGGGATGATGCTGTGAATGAGCTTACTGTGACAGCAGAGCGATGTTTTATAGGTCACTGGCATAGCATCAGACCAAAGGGAGAGGGGATGAGTATCTTTCAGCTGTGAGTGCTGGTGTCAGGTTTGCTCAGTGCAGGACCATGGCTAGTGGGCCTGACCTGACCCTGTTACATGATGTGTAGTGGGAAAAGAGAAATTCACTTGCTCTCTGCACTCCAAATTATGTATAAACCTATGACCTCAACAGCAAATACCAGTAGCAGCAGAGCAGCCAATATTTTTATCATTAATTGCTATCAAAAATGTCAGCTCAAAGTCATCAGATTTGGTAGGCGAGCATGCTCCGAACTGACAGCTGGAGTGAATTATTTGCCTATTGCGTGATGCAAAAACAATGTCTTGCAGGAGAGAACAGACATTGGCAAACAAACTGACAACAAGATATACTTCTGGGGAAGGCTTCTGATTTGATCTGGAAGGAAACATTGAGTATAAATACAGAGAAAGTTTACCTGCATGAAAGGCGGGGTATGAGGTATGGCTTGGACTTCCTTACTCTGCTGGAGAGCAGCGTGAAACGTACCTGCTATTTTACTCCCTTTGGGCTGTTCTCATTACAAAAGGTACCAGACACCTCAGGAAGTTTTTTAAGTAATAAAGCATTTTCCCCCCATCCCTAGTGCATCCATTTGTCAGTGACTAATGAGCACATAAATTCCAGCATGTGAAGAAAAATCCCTTCATCTTGGTGTTAAGCAGAATTTTCGCTGCCCATGGATCTGCAGCACAAATCTCTCTGGTCTTTCTGTGCTGAGGGTCTAAGCATGGGCAGACAGTACACGGTGCAGCACTGGCACTCTATTAGTGTAACTACTTGGTACTACAAAGTGAATCAGGATCTGTTTAAATACTGGTATAACCATGAACAACATCATCCAGGACATGTTTCTGTGGGATTTGGTGACTATCTTTATTACACACAGTGGGACAAAACCCCATCTGGAAGCAGGATTACAGTGAAGGGAAAGTTAGCTATGCCTGCCAGGGATATCCTTTGCCCCCAAAAATTCAGACATCACGGGACATAAGCAGAAAATGAGAGAGAACCAGCGAGGGGAAAACCAAACAGGCTGGGGTCTTCTTGCCACTTCTTTTGAAGTCCCCAGTGTAACTCCTGGCATCTTCAGTGGGGTTTGGCTGGGCTCTATGCAGAAGTGCCTTTGAAGATTTTGCTAAGGCTCAAGGCCTTGATCATGGCAACTTTTATGCCTGTGAGCAATTCTGTGCAGATGAACACTTCCAGGGTGCTCAGCAGGATGCTTTGGATGAGACTTTGCAGGGCTCGTCTTAAGCAATGAGAGCTTAAGAGAAATATTCTGCTTGTCGTGCTTTTATCCTTGACCACATCAAATGAAATGTCTTGGCAGTTCTGGAAGGATAAATTTGCATTGAAAACCCACAGCGCTTACAAGCAGTGCATTAATTATTTTATTAATTTGCTCTTTTTACATTATGGGAAACATTCATCTATTTACATTTTCCTGTCCACACACAAACCAGATAGATAATCCTATGGAAACCCAAATCATTAAGCCATAAAAACACTCTTTTCTGTCTAAAGGCTTTCAAATTTGTGTCTTTTGTTTCAAATCAAAAACATTTTTAAAACCACATTTGGGAATGCAGGTAGGCCAGTGATTTACATTCTACTTAAAATATGCATTTGACCATTTTCCTTAAAAAAATAAAACAAAACAAAACAAAAACAAAAAAAAACCAAAACCCCCAATAAATTCACAAAGATACAAGTTTAAATTAAAGTGATAGTGCACATCAAAGCATTAAGGGAACACCAATAAATAAAATTAAATATATTACAAATAAATTATTTCTATTTACCTTTTCAAATATTAAAAATCTTTAATCCATTTCTTCATCTTTCTTTACAAAAAGGTTATGATAATTTTATGGAAACATCTGCAAAAAATATAATAAATACCTCTTTTTTTTTTTTTTTTTAGCTTTTGAAGCAGGAGACAAAACCAACCTTTTCTAAAATTTCCCCGAAGAAAAAAAAAAGCAATAGTTTAGTCCCAAAGTGAAACAGAATATAGGCATTTTTAATATACACTGGGCAGTTTAGACTAAAAACAAATAGTTACAAATTATACCAAAACAGATGATGGAGCAAATATACTAAGTGTTTTTAAATGAGTCAAGTGGTTAACTAGTGGCATTCTATGGGCAGAATTATTTTATTTTCTATTTTCTGGTATTGGCTGTATTTTTAATATTTTGCTAAAAAACTAGGCAAACATTATAATAACCTCTCCAGTGCCAAATGAACTAACAACCATTCAGCTAAGAATAAATTCATTTAAAATAGATACAAAAAATATTCTATGATATACAAATACAATAATTTGTAATGTACAAGACTAGATAGTCTTCACTTTTCTGCTTTTTTAGGGGGAAACTTGCTGGATATAAATTTCTGTGGCCACTTGTCAACCAAAGTCTTAACTCATCTTTCGTAAAACGTTCACAAAACTAAGTAAATCTGCGACACAGTTGTGAATGTGGACTCTTACCTAGGTACTGCTTTGAATACTTCAGTACAAATGAGTTCCAAGTAATTAATACTTCCTAGACTATATATGCTCAAAAGTGGCAGTTGGCACTATTACATACTGCAAACACGGTGATGTTTTGTTGCTGCTAAAAGTTAAACGCAGTGTTTCAAAACTAGCAAATACACTGGTATTCAAACACTTAGAGGGTCAAACCTTTTGAAGCTCCTGTAACACCAAGCACTCTAGAGTTACACTGGATTTCTGATTACCCTAGTTAAAAGTCTTTTATATATTAAATTATTAGCCCTTATCTTGTAAACCACAGCAGTAAATATTTGTGCCCTGTTTATAAAGACATAGCTCAGATATCGATGGCTTTGAGAGGTAGCAAATTCTCTAGTGGTTTTAGTATGCTCTCATGAAAATACTTGGTGCCAGAACCTATTACCTCTCCTATTTTCTCAAATAAAATTAAATTAGCACCTGGCTATGACGTCATAGGAAAAGAAGCTGTCTGGCATGGTCTCGATGAATAGTTTTAGCAAGAGCTTAACTTTTCGATGACGATTTTCAATGCTTTTTAAGTGCAAGCTGCAGAATTACACCACATGTGCAGTGGGGTTTTTCACTGCTTGGACTGTCCATACAGGTTGAGCTGCCATGGGCACAGCCAGCCAGCACTGGCATGCAGCAAGGGCTGCCACCTGTGCCCCTCCATGGTGGGGCTGTCCCTGTGCCTGTGCCCACAGACAGGGTGAAGAGCACGGAGGGAGCAGCAGAGGAGCCTGGAAAACATCGCTGCAGGACTGCACACAGGCTGAGGACTGCACAGCGCTCCTCTGCTCACACCAGTCCTGTCACCCAGAGCAGCCCTGTCACCCAAAGCAGCTCACACTAATTCTGCTGGCAGCAGCACACGCCAGTTAGGCACGCGTGGGCGCACTCACTCACGCTCACATGCACGCACACAACTCGCTCTCAGCAACATGCCTGACATAGCTTTCCTAATGTTGGCACAAGAGATTCCAGTAGCAGCGTGGTCGGCATCATTCCTCATCAGACGAGCTGGAGGACAAGCCCCTGTCCCAGCCAGAGGTGGCTGGAGGGGACAGACACACAGGAGCTGACCTCTCAGGCTCCTCTCCAGCCCTATTATCTGCCATTTCCACCCACTATTAATGAGCTACTTAGGATGCATATTTTTCGTGATTGCAAAACAATGGCAAAAGCCAGGGTAGGAAGGCTTGTCGTGAAAAATATTAAGTTCATATTGATCCCATAACTTGTGAAAAGTAGTCTATTGTTGTTGTTAAAGTGAGTACTTTATACTATAAGGAGGAGGCTGAATTAGAAATTTACTCCTAAATATGGACGGTTTGGTGATAAGCAGTCTGAACTGTAGCGTACAACCAGCTGTGGATAGAGCAAAGCAAGCCTGGCCTGGAAAAGCATCAGAGGCTCCATGTACAGTAATTCACCTACAGGTGTCCGTGTGTGGCTGCGTGGACGTATGAGATTGTATGGTCCCACTGAGATTAAGACATCAACAAAACCAAGCTTTTTTTTCTATTTTTTCTTTTTTTTTTTTTAAACCAATATAATCCATACAATACAATACAAGAGGAATTGACAATACAGTACAATTTGAAAAATTCTTAATACTTGGACAAGAAAATCCTTCTTTTATATTATCTCTTCAACTGTCATTGCTTCTTATCTCCTTCCTTTTTACTCTTTTATTGCCTTTCAAAATAGATTATTTCCCTGGAAGATCGAATTTACAATCTTCTGCTGATTGAAATGTTTAAGTAGTGATTGATGAAATAAAAATGAGGCAGTTTGTGCAGCTGTGAGTGTGCAGGTATCTTTCCACAGGATCTTTTATATCGCTTGCCATCTCACCTGTGGGATACACTTCCACTTTTTCCCCTGCCAGAGCTGTGGGGTTTCTTTTTGTCCCCCCCCCGCCCCGCTCCCACCCCAGCTCCCTCCCCTTGTGTGACTCCTTAATTCAAGTGAAGATGTGATTTGGAGGTTTAGAATAAAGTGCGCCATCTGCTTTAAAAAAAAACCCAAAAAACCAATAATAAAAAGAAGGGAATCCGAGTCATAGCTCCTTTCATCTTTTGTGAGGAAGACGGCAGAGTCCGAAAGGATCACCCTGCATGACTGAAAATACCAAAGTCCCCTACAGTTTGATATTGCTGTACACTGGGTAACAGACTAGCTTTAGGTCAACTAAAGATCATGAGGAAGTTAAATGGAGCATCTACTGTACAGGTGCGCGGGTGTGTGGAAGTCTGAGTGCTGCGTTTATTTGTTCCAAACAGAAAAGAAAAAAAGGATCGTGCTCTTTTACATGAGGCAAAGTGGCAGCATCAGTACATGTGACAAAGCATCGTGATGACATGGGTGAACTTTCAGAAAGCAAGGGTGATTAGAGGACATCTCTCGGAGGACCGACAACTACGCCACGGCAGTGGAGTTCACTGGGAGCATCGGGGCAGCTGCGTACAGAGAGAGGGGCGGGGGAGAGGAGGGAGAGAGAGCGAGAGAGAGGAGGAGGTACAAATACTTCGTGGTGACCTTGAGCAGGAGCCTAGAGGGGCAGATTATACATGAGGCTTGTCTTGCCAGAGAGTCTCCTCCCAGTTGGATCCCTTCATAGCCTGGTCTGGGCTTCGGGGATGTATATCTCAATGCTTTCGGCGCTCTCGGTAGCTGAGTTCTGGCGGACCGATGCAGCGCGCTTGGCAGCCATCAGCCGTTTCCGGGCCTCCTGACGCTGCGAGCTTTCCAGAGAGCGTTCTCGTATGAGTGGCACCTGACCTTTCGATGGCTTCTTTGGCACTGGAGGAGGGACCCTTCTCTCCTGATCAAAGCAGAAGGTTAATGGCATTATACAGCTTCTCAGGGAAAGGCGGGAAAAACTAGGATATATCAGTAGTTAGAACACACATTTTACCTAAGGTTTGTTAGCTCTTATCTGCCTTTCTGTCTTCAGTCAACTGGCTTTTGTGCTCAAGGGTTCACAAACATAGGGCAAGGGCAAAGGGGAGGGGAAGGCCGGCCGCCGTGCTACTTCTCCTCGGGGACGGTGCTGCCGGGGCCGGGGCCCCCACCGCTACCTGCTTAGTGCCAGGGACTGGGAAAGAGGCCGACCTCCCGGCACCGGTGCAGCCAGGAGGGAACGCTGCTCTCAGCAGAGGAACTCTGGAGAGCCCCAGCTCCTGGGCCACCCTCTTCTAGCCGTGCACAGCGCTAGATGCTCCTGCAACATGGAGGTGCCATGGCTTTGGCGCTCCCAAATGCAGATGGGAGCTAGCTGTCTGCAGCTGGTGCATCAGAATAAGTAGTTTTTTAAAAAACACCACATATTTATGTGTCTATTTCATAGCAGTTTAGTGACTGCTCAAAAATACCATGCTCTGGGTCTTGCTGTGCAAGCTCATACACTCTGGCCTCGTGCTAAATAGGCATGAAGCTACATTCAGCTAGAAATAGAAAATCTGGTAGGAAAAACTTAAAAACCGTTAAGAGAACATGCATTAATCATCATGGTGGCAGCTAGCTCCAGATATGTGACCAACAAGGAGGGCTTTTATGTATATCCTTGTGCATGTACACACGCATACACACTAAAAAGCAAAAAAAACCCCAAAAAACCAAACCAAAAACCATCAAAAAACCTGAAAAAACCCTCAGAGAGGGATCTCTCCCGCAAAAGAAAAGTGTATTCAGAACTGAATTTCAGGCGTCCACAAAGACTTTGTCAAGTTAATTAGATTGTCTTTTAAGTTACATCCCCTTCCAACTGTGAACACGGTCTCTGAGTGAAGGGATTTTATCACACTACAAAGGTCCCATTCTGCCCTTTCGTTTTCCCTCATGCTGCTCACAACAGCTTCCATGGCTCAAAATATAAAGGTGCTTAGTTACACTTATTCATACTTTGCTTTTTCTCTCCATCCAAGGATTAATCTATGCTGCTTAAAAAGGGCCCAGTGGCAAAGGCCAAAGGCAAATATCAATTCCACAGAAAGTTTTTCTTCCTTTTTTTTAATCCTTTTAAAGAAAGGAGATGATCTGTTTCATCTAAAAATAGTAGACAAATGCTGTTGAAACAGGAACACAGTGTAATTCTTTAAAATCTTTACCTTCCTACTGTAGGTCCCTTTCTTCAGCACTACTTAACTTCCTTTAAACTGTTATAGTCTTCTTTTTGTTGGAAACTCTTTGAAATGTTTTTCAGAAGCAAAGAAAAGGCACATTTTTTCGAGGAATTTCTTACTGCTGCAATTGCAAACACTCAGCCTACCCACTTTACTGCAAAAGCTAATGAGAGACCATATACCAGCATTTCTGTGCATGCATGTTTGGCAGTTTTAACTTCCTTTTCTGATAGATACTGGAAAAAAAAAAGAAGATAAGAAAATGACTTGCCTTCAGTACCTTGGGCTAGGAAAACACATTCCCATTCATTCCCCTACAAAACACACTAGGTGTGCACAAATGGTGTGAACATGGCACTCCTAACCAGGAATGAGTATTTAGTCTTGATTGGAGGAGGAGGAATAGTGCTACCAGCACTGCCTGTACAAGCTTCCTGCTGCAAGATTAACGGGGTTTGATATTATTATGGTTATTTGTCCAAAAGAAAACACCACTTTGGTCATCGGCAGCCAGCTGACCATAAGTTGAGGTAGCCAGGACTCCTTTCTGAGCCACTGTACCTGTAAGTCGTGCTCCCCCTCCTTCTGGTGGCCCTACCTGTTGGCTGTGTTCATTGCTATCAGACCAGTCACAGCGGAAATTCAGCCATCAAATTACATACCTATAGGAGTGCCACATTGGGCTGTTGGTTCCTCTAGGAATGGGTCTGTGCTCTAAGGATTTTCTGAAACATTTGTGTGTTTTGGCTCACCCAAGTGCTGTTTGTCTTGAGGTGGATAGTGAGGAGGAAAAAAAAAAGGCGATGGTGCCAAATGAGAACGTCAAGTGAAATGTGACTTACACTTGGAGATGTGGTAGTTTTTCATGGTGACAGAAGACTACATTTACAAAAAAAAACAAAAAAAGAAAAAAAAAACCAACAACCCACCAAAGCTCCAGATGATTTTTATGCTACCTCAGGTTAAACAACAACACCAGAAAAGTGAATGTGTTTGTGAAATCACCCATTTAAAAAAAGGCCAAAATAAATAATAAACAAACAAATGGACAAAAAATGTAATTTTTTCATGTAACATTTTGGAAGGCATATTTTTGATATTGCTGTTTGTAATCTGGCTACCAAAGTCAGAGATGGTTACAGTGCTTCCCTAGTTTTTTCAGTAACACAACCTAGAACTCTTGCTGTATGCAATAATATGAACCGTAAATGTGATTTATTTAATTTTAAGAATCAATATATAAGGCAGTTCCTTCCAACGATTGATCGTCTAATATGATTAAATGTAAAGCTTAACAAAGTACCACATTCCCATTATCCGATTCACAAAGACAGATTTGGTTTAAAAATATGCCTGAAACATATTACAGATAATATCCCAGATGATTATTATGTAAACATTGTTATTACAATGAAATTAATTTGATATGAGCTTCATTTCACATTTTTAACGTCAACGCTGTAACACAGAGGCCTATTTAATCTGTCCAGTATTTGTGCAGGGTTTTAAATGAAGCATACAAAATCTACAGTGTTCTACCTTCTTGTCATGAGGATCCATCTGTTTCCAATTATTGGCCTTTAACTGATGAAGTTCATCAAATTTCATACTAATATTTTCTATGGACAACTGCAGCATATCCCAAAACCCTGCTAAATCCTGGGAGGTCGGCCGTGGATGTGCATTAGGATTCTGTGCAACAGAAGAAAAAAACGTTTGCTTTAGTACGTCTTAATGTAAAGAATTCATGCATTCATGCAGTTTGAGCAGATCCAAGTGATGGGTGAGACCCAGAGAGAGGAGCAAAGCAAAGCATTACTTACTGGCGGGTTTTATTTTGAGGAATCTGGCTCGGCGCTGAGCTGCTGTGCCCTGCAAACACCCACTCACCAAAGGCAGCGGGTAACCCACAGACTTACCCCACAGACTAAGGGTAAAGGGCCCCTCTGGCAGGTCCCCTGTGGCAGGATCTGCCTAGGGATCTTCCTGGGCACAACTGGTGGCAATCCTATCTGCACTGAAATGAATTGCCTCTTCACTTTCATGAGGAAGGATTCCCCACCATGCTCACACTTGTGAAAAGGAGTGATAGCTGTGCAAATGTGCATTTCCTGCATGTGCAAATAGTGATATATCAATGTGTGAACACTTTTTCTTGCATTCTGAGAATATGAGGTTTACAAAAATACACTAAGTAAAATGAGACCTCAGGCCAATTTCTTCCCTTTTTTTTTTTTTTTTTTTTTCTGTTTGTTTGTTTTTCAAGAATAACCTGTGCAGGGTGAAAAGCTCAGAAGACTACATGCAGAAGCACAGTAACCCCATTTTTACAGGCAGATTTTTGGGAAGAATGAAACTGGGACACAGGTGGGAAGCACTGTTTTGTGTGTGGAAACTCATGAGCCCAAGAGCATTGCTCAGAAGAGCACATCTGGACAGTCAGCATCTTCAGCACAGCTTGGGCCAGACCCAATAAATCCTGTCCTTCCTTCTATCTCTTCAGTGCACCCCAGCTCTGAACACTTTTTGCGTGCAGTGGGAGTAGACAAAACCATCCCTGCTCCACTGGCAAGGCTTGTGTGAGGGAAGGCTTTCCGCGGGATGTGTCTCTATAAACTGGTTCCCAGCTGAAACTGTTTAATTAAAATGAGATGTTGCATGCACTCACTTCAAGTATGTTTTTTCATAAATGCTGAGGAGTTCCTACACCAGTCAGCAAGGTTTCCTGGGTGCTGTGGCCTTGTCAGACTACACAGATACATTGTTATTAATTTTGTTGTTAATAAATAAATTACTAGTAGCACCTTCCATGATGCTTTACATGGCTCAAATTTCACTCTGCCTTTAGTTTTCTTCCTCTTCAGAAGCAATAAACCCAAAAGAGTCAGTTGGTTGCCTTATAAAATTTCTACTTGTGCTTTTCACAGTCACATTAACAAAGGATTTTGGTAGGACAATTATACCATGGCAGGTGTAATTATGGAAAACAATAAAGTATATATTTTTAGAGTCATAAGGAGACCAGAGATTACACTTTAATTCCTAGTTTTTCAGTTCTTAACACTAGCAGGTTGCCCAGTTGTAGGCTGTTATTTACAAAGATATGCAATCAGAAGGCTTTTTCAGGTTTTATATTAAGAACTGGAAGTCTTATTAAGACAGAGCCAATTTATGTTGCATTTGTCCAGTGAGGCAGATTTTAGTCTGGAACTTGTTTCCCAGGAACACCTGGGGAAGCCCAGCTTGGGAGATTTCTGACCCACCCTCAAAGACCTTAAGGTGTTTTACCCATCTGTGTGTCCATGAACTCAAGGGTTGAGGGACAGATCCTTGCTCCTCTGAAGTCAGTAGCAGAGCCTCAGTGATAGCTCACCTGAAGCTTTTTGCCTTTATTTTTAACTCTTTCAAGCTATTGTGAAACTCACACTGACTGACAAGTTTGAGTTACTCCCAAATTCATATCAAGGCCTTTACTGAAGAACTGCCACATTAGTCAGAAAATCAGTTTAGTTTATGTAGGATTATTCACAGGGTTAGTAAAAAGCACACATTAGAATCTAGCAGAAAAATTACATACCAGGTTTTCTTCACAAAGTTCTCTGAACTGGTAAAATTTCTGAGCCATGAGAAGCTGGGCACTGCCCACTGCAGTTCGAATTTTCCCTAGAACTGAGAGAAAAAGATGAGTAAGTCACAATGCTTTCTTTGCTGCAGGCAACTAAAAGCCTATAAAAAGAGAGGAGAAAGCTGTGCAGCAGTCAGCTCTGGCATTCAAAAGGTATGTTATCTTTCAGCCACAAGAAGAGAAAAGTTGGTAAGTCTAAGGTCAGATCTCTATGAGGCAAAAGATATGGGAAAGGTTGCTGCATCTTACTCTCATTCCTCCAGTGAGACCAGTTGTAACCAGTTGTAATGACAATGTAAATGTGGCTAATCAAAAGCTTCTGCAGGCTGTATAGAAACCTCACCAGAAATGTCACCACTCATATCACTATGACCCTTTGAGGGCTTGAAGACAAACCCAGCTCCCTGCACAAGGACATGTGGCTCTCAAACCCTCTTTGCTTCTCCACCTCACCTAGCAGCTCAGGCCTTACTGTCAGGTGTAGCTGAGTGTAGCTCAGCAGAGCCCCAGAAAGGGGATGATTGTTTTAGTACACACCAATGAATCTCACCTGGACCTTCTGAGTACTTTCCATGAGCACAACCCAAGCCTGCTTCTGCCTTTGAATTTAAATGCCCGGGAGTAGTTCAGGGAGCAATCCCAGCCTGGCCTCTCCTCCTTGCTGGTGACTTGGAGGGAGGAGTCAGAGTCCAGGGCAGCTGGCTGAGACCCCTTTGTGCAGACAGCTGGGTACTTATTGCCCCTTTGGACTGACAGAGTGCTGTGAAGGGCTGCAGTGAACCAGAAGACAGCCCATAGCACATGCCTCTGAATAAAGCAGGAACTCACACTGTTTTTGTTGCATTCGACCTCACTCAGACACTGGGATTTTACAGGGGTGGTTGGGAATACACTGCCCAAAACAGAGGCAAAGACTGGTGCATTCAGAGACTCCCTGGGGAGTTCTGGTCCATATACCAGAACTGTTCCAGTTCTGTACCTGTACATGTGTGTAACCACATGTGTATGTGTGTACTTTTATGTGTGTGAAAGAAGAAGCAAGAATGCAGAAACACAGTGGAAAAGCAGACATGGCCTCAGGTGGCAGTAAGACAGTGAATTCAGAAAACAGAGTGTGAATTTAGGGACTGGTGAGTGCAAGAATTGATGCTGTGAGAAAGAAAGCAGCTACTGATTTGTTTGAGATTTCCAATGCTCAGTAAAAAACCCCAAACTGTCTGTAAAAAAACCCAGGTTGGCATCACAGATTTATCTGACTCCTTCATTAAGTTTCCCTCTCAGCTGAAACAACTTTTTATGCCCAATTCTCTGGTTAACAAGCGATTAAACAAATAATTTAAATTAATTTTTTAAATATTACCACTTCCTTCATGAAAAACATGAATGGCAGCCACTTTGCCACAGTTCTCACTGTCATTTCTACTCAGAGATATTTGTATTGTCCCAGCCCTCAAATAGACAGAGCAACTTTTCTGTGACAAATGTACAGCCTGGATATATGAGACAGGTGAAGGAGGAACAGCAAAAACAGCAAAAACTTTGCTATAACCCCTTCTAAGAAGATTTTTAGTGTTTCATCAGTCCTGTGACTGGCTGCAGTGCTGGCTAGCAGAATGCCATGCAGTGCTTGGTAAGAGAAAGGCCTCTCCAAGGGTTTGAGTAGCCACATGCTAAGCAGGCTGGCACAAATACTCATGATAAACTGAAACTCAATACACAGTAATGTGAAATCTGTGTTCTCCTTCTTCAAGGCAAATGGTTTTTCCTCCACCAGCCTCAAAGCTCACTTCTTAAGGCTGTTGAAGGAAAAGTGGGATGTGGAGTTCATTTATACTTCAGACAGACAAAGGGGGGAGGGGGGTGGGGAAAGGAGGAGGGAAGAGAGTCTTTTCACATTTTTTTCAGAACCTATAGGAGAGAGCTCTGTGAACACACACAGAGCCCAGACTTTCATTTTGTTCCCAGAACTCAGCTCAGCACTGCCAGGAAATAGCCGTGAGCTGGAAGATTCACTAAGCAGAATATTTTCAGCATATTGCGCAGGGAGTTTTGCACACAACTCCAATTATTGTTAGCAAGGCTTGCGTGTCTAATTCTATGCACACAGTGCTGAAAATGGACCCCTTGGTGTGTCTAGTCATTTATGCAACCCAATATGCAAACCACTCAACTGAAAGGACTTTTCAATAGTAGGAGGAGCTACTCCGAGAGCTTTCATGTGGTTCCCATTGTTATGAAAACTCTTCCCACTGAGTATATTTGGGAACAGCTGCCTCATCTGGAGCTTGGCCACTCTGATGCTTCCCAAGACTTGAGAAGGGGAGAAAAAAGTCTCCCAACTTCTTGGGATTAAAAAAAAAAAAAAAAGGAAAAAAAAAATAGGTGGGCTATTCCTGGAAACCTGCAACAAATTATTTGGAAATCACATCCCAAGCATGAAGAAATGTATATACAACTTGTTGATGATGGATGGGAATGTGCCTCTTTCTTCTGGGGAAGAAGAGCTTAATATTCAGAGATCTCAGCAGAGGGAAAAGGAAGTCCTTGTCCTTGGCTGCCTAGTGACTGGCTATTTGCCTAAAAACCATCATCCCAGCTGACTGCGGGATGCATGCTGATGCTGTTCTCTATTGTTGCCACTTCTGCTGTGGCTGTGGCTGTATCTAGTCAAGTGTCACTGATTCCTCACCCCTCAAAAGCAAGGGGTCTGTTAATGTGCAACTGGTCAAAAACCAACTCTGTCACGGAAGTTAAGGGGGGGAAAAAAGACAAAACACAAAGCATACAAAAAACTGAAAGGAATGCCTCTAGAAGACACAAAGCCTTATCAATAGCATAAGTTTTGTTTCCAAACCCGTGTTGCTTTTAGTGTTTCAAGGCACAGTGCTCATTCTGCTTACTCAGTCAAAATCTCTGGTGCACAACAGAAAGGCCAAGGTATAGTGAAAAATCAAAAGTAAAACTAGACCAATAGATTTTCTTGGAAGAAAAGCCTGCTAGATTTGAAGCCAAATACCAAGAAAATAAATGGAGTGGCAAAGATAATACTCAAAACAAATCAGAAAAGAAACAGAGAAATCTTTAACAGCAAGGGAGATGGGGTACAGGAGGAAAACACATAAACATTCAAATTGATGTGTTCAGCTAATAGGATACAAAGAAAACATATGAAACCAAGCAACAAAAAAATCCCAACCCATCACAATGGATTTAAACACCTATATAATGTTATTCATATCTGCTTTCTGTTCCATACAGGGCTATACAGCACACTCAGCACTGCTGGATCTGAATGCCTTCCAGTAATGCATTAAGCAACGTTATTAACATCCATCATATGCTTTGCTGTCACTCCTTCCCCAGAGGGAGAAGTGTGTGTACTGCAGTGTTTGGTTTTTATAGTTTGAATTTTTCCCTTGGTTTTTTTTTCTTCCTTCTTGCTTTGACCTATCTTTCTTGTAAATCCAGTTCTCTCCTGTGACTTTTTTTAAGACATGGACAATTATGTCTATTCTTGAAGAACTTATAGCTATTTTGATGGAGTTCAGCTACTGTGGAATGCCTTCTCACTATTACTGTTCTTATCTAGGAGTCACATAATATTAGTCTAGGACAGACACATGACAGTGAATATCTTTGTGTCTTTAGCCCCACAACATGTTCTTCTTTTAAAACATTCTTGAAAATCGACTTGGACTATGTGCTATTCAAGCAGTAAGTTCTTCTCTTGGTTCTAAGAATTGCATAAGACCTGTTTTGACATTGTGGAGCTCTATGTGCTTTCCTCCTCCATGTCTTCATTGGAAAAGAAATAGGAAAACAACAAAATAAAAGAATTGTGAACACAAGCAAAAAAAAAAAAAGTTATCGTAATCTGTTCTGACTAGGAAGGTGAATGTGTGTGTAACAAGGATAACAAAATATAAGAAAATAACAAAACCCACCTGAAGTGATGTGAAAAGTAATCACATAGAGAAGCCAGGGGAGTTTTGAGAAGGGACAGCATTATTTGGCCTTAAAACCCCAAATGATGTATTTGCATTTGAACTTTGACAGGCCCCAGGGTCTAACAAGTGACAAAGGAGGTACTTTAGGACTCCTGACTATCAAATGCCCTTAATGTGAAAACACCTGGCTGATAGGCAAGGCCCAAGCTAGGGAGCAGAATACCAGAGATTTGCTCATTGCCCCAGGAGCAAGTGGCAGGAACAATAGCTGAAATTACAGGGACACAGCCTGACATTTGCCGTTGCAGATGTTGGCTGGGCACTATGCATATGAAGCAATCCTGCCACAGAGCTGTCACAATCCATTTCCAAGCCAGGATGGACCAGCATTTTAGCCTATTCATGTTGACAGACCTACATTTAAATAACGCCAAGTATGACAAAAGCCAGGAAATTCAAAGTTAAAGCTACTGCTCAGGTCTTAAGCTCAGCTGTTAAGGAGAAAACAGCCAAATGGAACAAACTAGGGAATGAGCAGTACCCATCACGAGTCATATATACTCATGAGTGAGTATCACAGGAGTGATCTCATTTAAATTAATAGGGCTGTCTGCATGAGCAAATGCTTCTCATTTGGATTAAAGCAGTTTCCATGTGTTCTCTGACTTACTTGGCTTTTATTAGCACATTTAATGTTTTTTTTTCCCCCCTAACTAGATCGTTTCCTTGCCTGTGGATTTCACTTTTTGCCTTGCTAGCCTCTGGGCACTGGTAGGGCTTTCCTTGCTGGCTTTTCTTTGAGAAATCCTCGTGTGTGGAGAAGTTCCTTCTAGGGACAGAAGAAAACCAGAACAAGAAAAGGACGAGTTGGGCATATGGCCAGAGGCACGTAGCCAGGGGGATTCCAGCAGGACTCGGCCACATGTCAGGCTGGTGGCCATCCCTCTGCACGGCTGTGTCACTCCTCAGAACAGCAGAGACTGGGACTGCTTCGAGAAGCCCTGCAGAGGAATGGCAAATGGTTTTCCGTGCTTATGGCTGAGAGTGAACTCATGGATCCCTTTTTCTTTTGCCATGCACAACTATTATGAAAAATGTACCTTTTCCTAAACTTTATTCTCTCATGTCTAACCTTTACTTTTTATGTTTTTTTTTGAAACAATCAAAACAAACCAAAACAGCAGTGTGTAAGCATTGCATCATTTGCCAGACCTAGATGAATTTGTAGAGGCTCTGGTCCTGAGCAGTGAGGCTCCTGCAAATTTGAGCACACTAGCCCAGAGGGCTACCATATACACCCAAGAGAGTTATAATGACATGTCTTGTGAGAGTCTTGGTTTTCTGTTTTAGTTTTTACTTGATTGGCCTGGCTTTTCTCACCACTAAACCCACATTACACCTGACTTGTGGTGAATCAGGCCTGCTCTTTGCTTCTGATGGTTATCTTTACACCAAAGCCACAGTACAACCCCATGTGAAAGAGAAACTTCTGCTGGGGGATGCAGGGGAAGCTTTCTGGTTCTTCCAAGAAGGTCAGTGCTCCATGTGAAATACAAACAACAGCAAAAAAAAAATCCCTCCATAGACAGGCCAAGGCCATAGGAATATGTTCCTGTGCGCACTGCTGCTGGGAAAAAAAAAAGGTCAGAGCTATGCAGGGAGCCAGGACTGATGCTGCTAATTTTCTATGTAAATGGTGACAATAGAAGTCTGAGCCAAAAGTCACTAACAACTGTGGCGAGGCTATGACTATCTGAAATTTTACAGGGTAGAGGTAGGAGGAGCAAGCAGATGGTTGAGGAAAAAGCAAAAAAAAAGGCAACAGTTGATTTCACTTGAGGCCTGATCCAAAGTGTCAATCAAGTCTCACAAGGTGTTTAGCCTCAGATGTGTAACATCTTTTCTTTTTTTTTTTATGAGAGCCCTAGAGTTTGTAGCCAACTTCCCTGTAACTGCAAAATACACTCAAATCATACCAAGTATGTTAGCCTGAAGTGTGAGTGGTGTTCATCTGCCTGTCACACCTGCTGTGGCTTTATCAGAAAATGATTTCAGATACAACCAGAATATACTACCCAATAAATAATTCATGGCGGAGGGGAAGCCACATTTCTCTCTATATTGGCATTTCATCGTGCAGCCGCTGAACCACAGCTTGTTTTTACGGAGCAGCCGACTCCATTTCCCAGCTAGAAACATTCAATCCCATCTGGTAGATTCATTCCCAGCTAGATAATACCCTACGTATCTATGTAACATACAAGCTACTGTCAAGCAGCAGCGAGCCGTCTCCCCGAGACAGCTGTTCCGCACAAGGGCCGCATTGTCTGAAGGAAGCGCGGATCGTTTTACGTGGAGCGCCGGGGGATGAGCCCTCTGTCAGCTGCCATGGCATCGAGAAAACCTCGCTCATCACTCGTTCTCCTTATTTTGTTATCTGGCCAAACACATGCTGGGGATGTCACGTTGGAAACAAAGGATGCGTTCCCTGCTCTGGTTGTGTTTCATTAGGGAAAGCAAAGCAAACGCACCTCTTCTCCTCCTTTCCTCTCTCTCTTTAAAGTTTATAGATGTATGAAGAAGGCGTTTTTCGGGGCAGGGTTTGTAACAACGAGGCTTTTGTTCCTGGCACTGCTGAGCCGGCAGCGTGGCCCCGGCCATATGCTTTTCCTTGGCAGCAGGTAGAGCGGGACGTGCTGAGCCGCGGCGGAAAGCCCCGCACAGCCTCGGTGAGAGCAGCTGCCACGTGCCCCAGCAGCTGACGGCCTCACACCAAAATAAGCACTGCAACCGTGGCTACCAAGCCCAGGTGACCCTCCTCCGCCTGCCATTTCCAGTGATCACAAGAAGTGCAACGACACATGATAGGTGTACTGTGAGGAAGCACCGGGAATAGCCAATCTAACCATTCCTTTATCTCCTCCCACTGATTGCTCAAAGAGCCCTGTAAAACTGTCTTATATCAAAGACACCAAGACATTGAGACAAAATTCTGTACAGATATGCATTTTCTGCATCAATCAGCCTCGTAAAATTCACTTCATGTTCTTTTCCTACTACTTTATTGGTGCACCAACTACCTTGCACAAATAAAATATTTATAGGTTTTTCCAGTGTTATCAGTTCATAGAATGACAGAATAGTTTGGGTTAGAGAGGACCTTTTGAAATCATCTAGTTTCAGCCCCACAGCCATGGGCAGGGACACATTCCACTAGACCAGGTTGCCCAAAGCTCATCCATCTGGCCTTGAACCCTTCCAGGGATGGGGCATCCACAACTTCCCTGGGCAACACCGTTCCAGTGCCTCAGCATCCTCACCATAGAATATATTTTCCTTATGTCCTAAGTTGTTATGACTTATAAATGTTGTGTTTCCTGTTTTTTATGTGTTCACACTTCTTTTTCAATCGAAAATCTTGTAGTTCACAAAGTTTATTTCTTCATACTACAGAACAACAGAAAGCCTTTTATTCTGATGCATGTTCAAAGAGATTTTTGAATGCATTGATGGTGTGAGTTAAAAATGAGATTCAAAAATTCTAGAACTTGGGCAATCTGGATCTGCTTTTAAGGTCAAACCTTCCATATATTTTCTTCAGAAGAAATTGTTAGCCTATTATATAACATAAATTTTATAGAAATATAAAACCTTTACCTATCTTAAAATTCAGGTTGTCTTATACTTTCCATTAAAATAACTTTCCAGTTGCTTACAATTTTGTCTAACTTTGACTATCTAAATCATACCTTTTCATTCACTGGGTTGAATGGAAAGTTCCAGTAGAAACAGCTTATGCATTTCTAAGAATTTTTTTTTCCAGTGTTAATTTCTTTCATAAATCTAAACCTCTACATTTCAGAAGAATTCAAACATCTCTCTTCTTGAGAGGAAAAGTTAAAATTTTTTAAGAAGAAATTCTGGAGCTGAAGTAGTAGTCCTTGCTTTGGTAGAAACTAATTTGGGGGTTGGAAAAATATTACTTTTATATCCAGGAAAATATACTTAGGCGTGCCTAAATTTAAAAAAAATCTGAATTCTCTATAAGCAGCTGCTCCTTAGTGTTTCCCAGAAGCACACCTCTAAAATTTGAAACAGCTTTATTTGCAAGGAGCATGTTCATAGATTTACCTCTGCCTGAAGTTGACAGCTAGCAATAATACTGTTCCTTGTAAGAGAAATAAATGGAAAAAACCCTTCCATTTGTACTGAGAGAAAAAATTCTGGACCAGGAAACACATGCTCAGCCCTTCTGCCCTAATTAGAGTGAGCGAATAAGATGTGAACTACTCAACCCTCAACCCTTCTGAGTTATGCAGGTTTACTAGACAGTCCTATTACCTTACAGGTAGGTTAATATTGCTGGCACTGGTGACAACTGAGATGTAGTTTACAGGTGTGTGGTTTTTTATCACACAATATGAAGAGCTTGTTTTATTGGGATGGTCAAAGCAAATGAGAACTGCAAGGGAGATGTAGGGAGACTGGAGAGGGAAAGAGAGAGAGAGGACAATTTGGAAGCATAACTGAAATCTCTTTCAGTAGGGAGAAACATCTAAATACTCTTATGCCAATCACCATCTGAAAAGGCAACTGAAATATGAATTTAATTAAAGGGAACTACAATCTGTTAAACTATATTCTAAGGTTATGAGAAGTGATTTCAAATAGAGGACTTAAGAAACATTAATACTACAAGTTCCCTAACCACACTCTCCTAATTATCCATTGAACTATGCAATCCCAAAAGCTAATACCACTGGAGTTTCAGAAGTGCCGAGCATTTGCATTCCCTGTCAGCTTTAATAAGGATTATGATATACATACATACAGTCCTTTTGAGAATCACGACCATAGCTTCATTAGCTAAGTAAGAAAGGGCACAATACAGAATTCACTGGAGTGAATTTGACCTATATTAAATATTTCCTTGCAGTTGCAATATTATTGTGTGTGGTTACTTACTGTCCTCAGGTAAGTTGTTTTCACGTTCTTCTCTCTCCATCTGTTGGCACCAGCCCTCCATACGATCTCTCTCTGCCTGAAGTAGCTTCAGAAACCAGTGGCCATCTCGTGGGCACACTGACCTTTGAACAGCTTCCAGGGGATCTTCAGTAATAGAGTCAATCCATGGGTCAGGAGGAGGTAAAATTGACGGATCAAAATCTGTCTCAAAGTCATCATCCACTGCACATGCATGGTAATGGTTTCCTGACCCTTGTATGCTAACGGTAGAGGTGCTTGCATCTCGGGAAAACTGTCTTGATATTTGTCCAGAACATGTATTGTCCTCTTGAGGGTCGATTATTTCAAAGTTCTCATGGAAATCCAGGTCTGCTTGCACAGCTGTTGTTACACTATTAGATCGTGTAAACCTGCGAAAGCTTTGGAGAGCACAAACAGAAAATGTTTAGAAAGGTTTTTCTAGGTAATTCAGTATGGAAGGACTCACTAAAATTCTGCCACTCTTCCTAAAACTGGCAGTCACACCTCTCAGTGCTACACTCAGGTGTTTTTTTTCTTGAAATGATCAGCATAAGCTTTTTTTCCTCATTGCAAGCAAACAAACAAGCATCTCTTTCCATACAAGCTCATATTGAGACAAGGGCCTCTAATTGTTATGTGGTTTAACAAAGCCAGAGGCCAGCCCAAGAGAGAGCTAACAGTACCAGTAGCTCAGGATTTTGAGTTACTGATTAATGAAAAGTTAAAGGGGCCCAATTTTCAGAAGTGGTTTATCTTTCAATTTTAAAACTCACACCCCTTTGAAGTTGCACATCCAGACTCACAAGCCACATTTAAAAATCATACATGTGAAATCAGTAAGATTCAAATACCGATGAGTCTACTATTTATGTAGTATTATACATTCCATTTATACAAAAAAGTACTTTTAATTCAGATAAACATTTTTATTGCTTCTTCATAATTACTCTTCATAATTATATGTCTGCTATCTCTCACAATTTTAGCGCCCATTGCCAGTGTCCAGACATTCTATTTGTCACAATCAAACTTCAGTTTCAAAATTATCTCTTCTTCACCAAAACTGGCGCTCTGCCTGTCAGTGTGACCCTCATTGTGGTGGCTGCTCTCCTGTAGGTAGCTTCCTCTCACCTTGCAGACTTCCCCTGTGCTGGAGCATCTCAGGGCAAAGGCATGAGCAGGGGAAAGGGGAGGTTTGGGGGTTTGGGTTGAGGCGGGTTTTCTTTATGTAAACAGTACTTCAAATTCTTCAGTCTGAGGCATCTGACTGAAAAGGCTGACAGAGGAGGAGCACAGAGAAGTATAAGGACTGAAAGACCACTGATCTTGTTGCAGGAGGTGGCAATGAGAGCCCATTTGATCAGCAGTGAATTGTGGAGGGCGTGAGTGGAAAACAAGTAAGGCAGACTGCTGTCTTGCCCCATGATGAAAAAGAAGGTAGAGCCAGAACGTAATTAACACAGATGTTTCTTAAATCAGTGATATTTAGGGTTCAAGATTAACAGGTTGAAACTGAATAGGGACAGATTCCCACCTCCTCTTCCTACAAATCCAGGATGCCTGTGCGCTCAGGCAGCCAGTAGTTAGTCTCCAATTTGTTCTCAATCTCACATCTACACTTGAAACTAGTGTTAGGACCCATTTCCCCGTGATATTTTGGCTGTTTTGCCATTGCCAATTCCGTTTTCAGTTTGCACTCAAGCAGCAGTGAAAATGCTGAAGAGATGGAGGAACTGGATGCTGGGCACCATTTCACTTCCTTTCATTTATATTCCACCTTCCACTGAAGAGCAATAGCCAATTAGACAAGTACAACTGACAGCAAAATTTCATCAAGTATATTTAGTCTGCAGCTGGTGAGGGAGCAAATGGAAGGATGCTGAGGGAGAATTTAATGTCCTATATACCTGGTGCATCCAGATAGCTCAGGAGCACTGCAGCAGACTTCAAGGAGGATTGTAATAGGTCCTGCTGATAGAGGAAATTAATGGCTGTTGATCTGGGGCTTTGAGTGGAGTCGAGCAAAGCAAAACAGGAGTTGAGAAAGGTCCCCCAATTAAAAAAAAAAAAGGTCAATTCCTCTGCAGAAGAAGGCTCAAATTAACATCTCAGCCATACCAGTCTCAGGAAAACTTTAATAATAGATTGTGTACATATTTTTTTAATAATCACAGGCATTTTAACATAGTGCCTGCTGCTTGCAGTTCTTTTGAAACAGAGGTTGTTAAATGATTCAAATGTCATGGCTGTGCCACTGTAGTTGTGCATGATATGCACCAACAAACTGAAAAATAAAGAGTGTGCAGAATTCTTCACCTTGGTAGTATTTATCCTTTGGAAAGCAATGAAAAGCATTTTGTTATGGACTGATACAGCAGAAAAAGATAGAAAGAGAGGACAAGGGTCACTGGGGAGGTGGAATCACTTCCATAGGAGAAAAGGTTTAGAAAACAGATGGGTAAGGAGGACTATGAGAGATCCATGAAATTCTGACTAGGGGATGTTTCACCATTTCTCTGAGTGCAATAACTGGGGAGGAAGGCAGCCAGTTGCAAGGCTTAAAAGTCTAAAGATCTGCATCTAATGAAAGGAAGTACTTCTTCACACAATGTGTAATTAAATTGCCACAGAATCCTGGAAAAAGCAAAGGTAAAAATAGGTTCAAAGAGAATTTGATCAAATTCACAGGAAGAGCTATTACATGACGCATATTTGGCTTAGGAAGTCCCTGAACAACAGCATACTAAATTGGGAATGTCTATGGGGAGAAGTAGTGCTTAGTTCACACTTTATACGTTACACACTCTCCTTTATACTTTTTCTAAGTATCTGCAATGGGCCCTTGGCAGAGAAAAGCTGTCATACTAGTGTTAGTGCTTAGAAAGAAACCAGCATTAGGCTGACTTTGCAGTGAAAGTCTGTTGGTCCAATCCATGTTAGTTTTTTGAAAAATTGCTTTAATTTGACCACCAACCTGACAAATCCCTTATCTGCACTGAAATACGTAAACACACACACACAAACACACACACACACACAAAAACATGTGTTCCCACACAGGCACATGCTGACTGGGGATTTCTTTTTAGTCATTTAGTCAGGGTTCACTGAGAGCCAAGGCATTAGTACACAGTGTACTTCTCCACACCTTCCATAGCACTGGTGAGAAAAGCAAATGCCTTAGTCCAGACTTGCTCTTCTCCATATCCCTACCTCCATGTCACAGCCACCTTCTGCTTTCCTCAGAGCCCTAGACTCTGGTGCTCTTCTGTTTCAGATGACCTCTTGTGTTTTCAGTTAACACCCTGGGCTTTTCAGTGTAGCCAAAACCCAAATGTGAAAGCATCAAAGTCTGCTTGACAGGAGGATGTGTTGCTGGAGGCTCTACATTTCAAGTGTTTCAGGAGTGTACTCTTGCTGGGTTCAGTATGAGCTAGTACCATCAAACCCACACTCTGCTTAACAAATGAAATAGAATGACCTACTTTTTTTTTTGCCTTTGTTTTATCTATATAATAGTATGCTACAGGTTTGCATGACAGTTTCTTGGCACTGGATTATGTAACTTATCTGTCTTCAAGAGAAAAACAACTTGGCAATAGAATATAGCATCAGTTCAAAATTAAAAAAACATTTCCAAGGAAATGTATTTTGAATAAAATGGAAATACAGGAAGGCACTTAGTATCTGCCTGCCTCCAATTCATCCATATAAAATGCCTAATAGATGGTAATTTTAGTCTCTGACACAGCTTCCTCACTCACTTCCAGGGTGTTTTACACTTACAAAATACCCTTTGTGTCCCACATGAGCCTTTTTTGCTTTGCTCTCAGTTAAAACTCCATACTAGAGAAGAGCTGTTGAAGCTAATGATACTACTAATATCTAATGATGTAGTAGATACTACTAGTAGCTAGTGATGGCTACTTCTACCATATAAAACATTCACAAGTCTACCTAAAAAAAGGAAAAAGTTCAAAACAGAGGTTTGCTTCTTCTTCTGTTTTCAGGCTCGGCCCTTTTGTAGTCAGTTGTGCCCTGCAGGCACAAGGTGTAATAATTACAGCTTCAGAGAACTGAAGCAGATATCTGGCCTAGGGCGCAGAAAGCCATGAAACCTCAGACTGGATAAACCAGTATGGAGAACAACAGAATGATGTGTTTTGAAAAACAACACAGGTCACTTGTTGGCATTCAACTCTCAGCTTCTAAGTCTTTGGCTTTCTTTTGCAAAACATGTTCGCAATTCAACTTAGATAACTTAATTCCTTCCTAAAAAACCCAAACACAAAACCCCAGAAAATATCTGGATTTCAAACTAACTGATGCATGGTCAGTCTCACAGGTATTTAGGTTAAACTCAGCCTTACTTTACCTGAACTGACTGTTCTCCTTCTTGGTGGTGGGCTTCTCTGCTAAGGTTGCAGCTGCTGTCAGCAGAACAAAACAAACTGCAGAAGGAGTTAGCAGATATGGCACCATGTTTTTTATGTCAGGAACAATATTCCTGCTCCAAGCCCGTTCTTTGCAGCTGCTCATCTTTGTTCATCACATTGTTTTAAGTTGGTTGGTTGATTTGCTGTTTTTTACCAGCTCTTGGCCTTACACTGCAGAGCAGAGAGGCTGGCTGGAGCACTCAGCCTCCCTCCAGGACTCAGTCTAGGGCAGGGAGGCTATTGCCACCCAGCAGGCTGCGATCAGGAATTTATGGCCAATTCTGCCAAGGCCACGCTTGCAGCAGCCCACCAGCTGGCTGGGAGCCACCAGGGCTCTAAACATTCCCTCAGCTCACAAGCAGCTGTGGCCAGAGAAGGAGATTGGCCCTGTCAGAGCCAGGGCCTGCTCTGCCTTTTGTTGACCAAAGCAGCAACTCCATCCTCCAAGCATCCTCCTCCACCCCCAGAGGGTGGGAGGGGATGTGGGGAATGAGTCCCACCAGGGTGGGGCTGGCCAGAGGAACTGGTGGGGGTTGCAAGGGACAATTAAAGGTCATCTAGTCCAACCTCCTTGCAACGAGCAGGGACATCATCAACTAGATCAGGTTGCTCCAAGCCCTGTTCAGCCTGACCTCAAATGTTTCTAGGGATGGGACACCTACGACCTTTGGAATTTCTCACTGGAATGGCTTCCACCATGGAGGGCCTAGATAGCCAGAAAATGCTGCTGAGAAAAGCCACGAAAGGAGTTCACAGAATCACAGAATATTCTTAGTTGGAATGGAACCCAAAAGGATCATCAAGTCCAACTTTTAGCCCTGCACAGGACATCCCCCAAATGTCATATCATGTACTTCTTGCTTTGCTTACCCAAAATACAGACTTTAACGTTCTAAAGAGTGCAGTGTTGAGAAGTTTGAGTTAGAGTTAGGGAAGAACACTAAAACCTAAGTATTTTTTGTTGGACAGTAAGTAACCAAACCCAAAAACTTAGAGGAAAAAAAACCCAGAAAAATATGAGTTTATATAGTAACAAAATCCAATGGCATGAGGGTTTTTTTCCTGGAAGAGGCAGTGCATGGTTTTTGTTTTATTGTTTGCTTTATGTTAGCATATGGTTATTTCAAATGATTCCACTTTATACCATATTAAGAGGTGTGTTGTGGTAGGATGTACTTTGTGTATTAAGATCTTGTGGTAAGACACACTTCTGTGCATCAAGATATAGGGGCACCCTCCTGGATGCCCCAGAAACCAGAGAAGAGGGAGAAAGACCATCTGTCTGCTGCAGTCTCCTGTGGAGAACAAGAACACTGGTTCTTCCTCCAGAAACTACCATTGGTTCAGTATACAAAAATTCTTGTGATGGCAAATCAGGTACAATTACCAGCTGATGGTACATCTAGAACAATGAGGGAGACAATTTTGGAGGTGAGAATTTAATAGGAGGAGATCTTGTGGCAGGCAAGATAAATTGCAAGAGAGACTAAAATTGATTACAGAGCTATGGGACTGAAAACCCCTTGTTCACAAAGAATGCATGCTAATTGTTTTTGGCAGAATAAATTATTTCTTTTTTTTCTGCTTCGGTAGAACTGGTTGACTTTTAACAACTCAATTATCTTCTGTAAGTGAGGAGGGTGGTCCCTTGGGGTCAAGAAGAAGTTACAGGTAGAAAGAAAGGACAAACGCAAATGGACAGAAATTGAAGTGCCCTGAGATTGCATGTATGAGTTTCATTAGGTGCACTTTTCAAAACTGCCCTGGAAGGAAAAAGGGAAGAACATTTTGGTTAGGGTTTTGTCAGCATCATGGTGAAGGTCAGGTGAGAAATAAAAGATTAACAGCGGTAAGATCATGAGGTTGAAAGAAGTGCCATTTTATCACCAGGAGAAAGACTGGACAGAGTTACTCTATAAACGCTAGAAATCACAGAGCTGAAGGTAGGGGATGGGTATGAAAAATATTATGGAGGACTGGTAGCATAAAGAACTGAGGATAAGATAAATAGCAGCAATGGATCCAGTTGTAATGTGGTCAGGTGGCAGGAAGCACATTTATCCTTTGAGCAGTAGCAGAGGAGGAGGTGGACTGAGGCATTTGTCTTGGCAGGAGGCCCACACCGGGATACAGAAAGTGAAGGGCCCCTGAAAGGTCTGAGGTGAGATGGAAGAGAATTGAAGATTGAAGAGATTGAAGAGAGAGAGCTGTCCTGTGAAGATGCTGTGTGTTTGAATTACTTAGATCAAGAAATGGAGGCAAAACATTTTGCTACCTGGTCCAAACACAGAAGAAGGAATATTTAAAAGGGCATGAGGAGGTAAGGCTCCCTAGTATGAGAATGACAATCATATGAGGTGAGGGAAAGGGGAAGGAAAGAGCAGGAAGCCAAGAAGAAGACTGAAAGTTGTGGTAGGCTTTTGGTGGATTAGGCAAAGAGCTTCATTGTTTTGTAACAGTGTAATTATTAGTTTAGACTGTCAAGGAAACATTATCAATTTACTGTATTTATCCTTCCTGGTGTGTCATTCTTCTAATTTTGCATTTATTTAGTACTTCTGAAGCCTGGAATATTTTTAAAAACATTAATTTCTCAAAGATTCAGCTAAAAAGGGCTTTTCTTAGGCTTTGCAGATGTTATGGTGCAGGGACAGTGAAGAATGTGCTATATTTACAATTCTATTCCTGTAACAGATAATCAATACATTGTGCTCTGCTGTGTTATGGAAAAAAAAAAAGAGTATGAGTGCCCAACTGTGATGATAAGCCCTTTGTGTCTTGAGTGCACTCATTTTCTAAGGATTAGGGGCTGTCCTTTATCAGGCAGTTCACTCCTGAAAGTCCATGATAGATTGCTGCTTGCCCGTCTGCTCCAAACAGCAGCAACATCAACTTTATCAGCAAGGAAATCCCCAAACACTGCTGTCAGTAAGTAATGCAGAAATATTGCTTTCTCAGGGCAAACTCTCACAGGCAAATCTTACCTTTTTCTCTGGAGCAATAAAAGCTACTGTAGAGAGAGGAGTTTGGGAGTAAGGTATTTACAAACAGCCATTTCTTTATTTCTTTGCGGGGAGGGGTAGGGTTGGGCTTTTGTGGTAGTTATTTCCTTTGTGCCCAGGCTGAAGTGAAATGGTCCTTCAGCATCCATTCTAATGTGTTCATTTATCTAGTGCTGGAAGACTTGAGGGTAAATGGGGCTAAGGTCTAACACATAAAGGAATGTCTGCGGGCAAGAGATGTTTTAGCAGGTTAATGAGGAACTTGGTAACAGCCTAGCAGGGTCATTGCAAAATCACATTTCTTTTTGCTGAAATCACTTTAGCTTTTTAAAACCAAAGGAAAAAGCTCTGCAACTTTACAGGGAGATTTGGTTGAATTGAAAATGGTGTAGATACACCTGCTATTTTTATCAAATGTAGGAAAAAATGGTGTGAAAATGGACATCTCCACTGGCTCCTGCAGTCAGCAGGCTAGAGAAGGGGGCCTGAATTTTGTCAGCTCAGATTTGCTGCACCCAGGTTTTTTCTGGAGAAATTACAAGGATAACTCCTCTCACTGACGAGTCATACTGCACAGAGGCTTTGTCTATGACTCAGGAGAGTACTGAGTGTTATCAAGAATGTGCCTCCAGCATCCAAAAGTCACACTGTGCTCAAGTGGCCTGAGAAAAGAGAAGCAAGACTTGTGTGGCTGCTTGGAGTCATAGCAACAGTGGCCAGGCCTGCACACTGAAAGGCAAGGGGAGAGTCTGGCTTTTCTTCAGTCACTGAGTCCAGTTTTGGGAAGGAAATAAGATCTGCAGTTGTGGCCAGGCACTCAAAAAGTTTATGTGTGTCCCAAGTGCTATGCATGGTTATGCTGCCCTGCAAATGTAACTGCAAATTTCATCAGAAAGAAACATAACACTTAAAGACAGCTGCTCTAGTTTATTTTTTCTTTTAATTTTTTTTTTTTCTTGGAGGATATTTGTTTCCTAACTCAGGATATACTGCAGATTGTAGGGAGAATAGAGTTTTACAGTCTTCCTTTGTAATCTCAACCATTTTTTTTGCAAGGGAGCAATTGTAATGCAGAGATGTCTGGGTGAGATACCTGAGTAAAAGCATTGTTTGGCTCTGCCACTGCACTGCTACAAGTGGCTGAAATCAGTCTCTGAAAAACAAGGTAAACTTTTCCTCATCAGTTCTATGCTGGCTGCAGCCATCCCAAGACTAATACTCCAGCTGCAACACTGCCCACTGTTTAGGTAGATTTTCTGGGGAAAAAAGAGATTATTAAAAGTATATGAGCCCTCAAAATATATGGCACTTGTCTTCAATTTCTCTCATTAGTCCTGAAAAATCCTCTCTGAAAAACAAGAGCTACAACAATTTTAAGAGTCAGCTTTTCAGCTGGGTGATCTCACAATTCATCCAGGAAGCAGGTTTATGTGGTCATGTGTACAGGAACTAGGGCTCTTAAAAAATTAGTTGTGGCATAATTATTTACTTTAGAAAAACAGTGTTAACTTTTACTCACCACTTTTCCTCCTCTACTTGAACTCCTATGGACTGGAACTTACTGGTTGCTTTGTTGTCACCTGGTATGGTGGATTCTTCAGCACCATCAACCTTAGAAAAAACAAAACATGACAGGTAATTAGAATGTATTTTAGCAGAGACATCACCTGGCTACTTGCAGTTTCTATGCACCTTAACTACTAAGTGTCTGCACACAGAGCTTGTACCATGAGTTCCTTCAGCTACTCAGTTTCTCTGTGGTGTGCTCCTTTCTGATCTTATTTGTGAATATTCAGTATTCCTAATCTATGAAGCATTTCTGGCAAGACAATATTCAGCCTGCAACATGCGGATGGATTTTATCCAGTATTTTATAGAGGCTGGAAATTCATATTTGTCAGAGCACATCTCTGAGCAGCTGTAACTCCAGGTATTGTGCCTCACCATTTGTTTGATTTTACCTTCTATCTGCACATGCATGCCTATGTGAACTCATATCAAAATCATGTGTTTATTTTGTTTAAATGTTAGTGCCTCAAAGCAGAGCACTGCAGAGAAAAGATTTTAAGAAAGCAGGTATGAGTCTTAGATGCATTTTCTTTACTGCTACATCTTGCAAACAAGTGGTCCCCAGGAGCACAGGCTGGAACTTAATACCACATCTCCATCTCCAGCTCCATGAGAGTTGTGCCAATGGTATAAAGTTAAAATTTAACCACAGATGTGTCTTTGAACAAAATCACAATATTCTGGGTTCAATCAGTGTAGTTGTTAATTCCCAATGCTATATGTAATTTGGATAATCATGCAAAAAATCCTTCCATTTTCCAGCAGACAGAATTTTTGGGCCATTGCAGTGTCATGAAGTGACCTGTAGCCTCCAACTGACCATGGGTGTGCAAAATATCCAGCTGTAGTGGCTGTTCCACCAGCAACTTCTTGCTGAGAGCCACTTGACCAAACTATGCAGGAAAAGTGCTCAGTGAGGGATGGGAATTACAGAAGCTGTTCTGTCAGGTGAGGTACTTCCTTGATTCTGGAGTTTCTGGGCAGGTAAACACACCTTAAATCCCATAACTGATGGAGTGAAGCAACCTTTTGATGGAAGGGCTTTTCTTTGCTTAACTTTGCTTGTTTGCTCAGCAGATTTACAGAAAAGGCTTGCAGTGTCCTAAGAGTGACCAAGGGCAGTAGAGGACACACATGGAAGTTCATCAGAAGTGCACACTAGGTTTATTTGGCAGAGGAGGAAGAAAACCAGGAATATACCTTTGGCTATTGCAGCTTGCCCTGCCCTACAGAGATGGGTTGAACTATCGTTAAGGTGTATACTTGGTCTGAGGCCAGACTAAGCCTGAACTAGGCTTCCTTTACTCAGTGAAGGAAGACTGACTCTACTGCCAGCCAGAGGACTGACAGTGTACCTACCTCTTTAGAGCAGATGTTTGTAAGAGAAGTCGTTTCTGGGATCAACACCTATCTCAAGGTATTTATACTCCCACACTACCCCTTCAGCTGTACCAGCATGACTGCTTGTCCAACGATGCTGCAAAATGCATCAGACAGCAGACTAGTGAAGTAAGTTTCTTTTATCTGTGAAGCCTGTCTGATTAAAATGCTCACTGATGTGCACAGCTGTGAGGGTGGCACCGTGCACAGGCAGGAATCCTGTAAGTCTGTATCGCTGCTGAAGGTTTCGCTTCATGCCATCCCAGCTTCTGGTGGTTCGTTCCACATCTTCATTGGTTTGTACACAAATCCTGCCTTGGCAGACTCTCACGTACCATCCCCAGTTTTCATGGTTATTTCACGTGATTACACTGGTCATCTGTAAACTTCAAAGTTTAAGAGGGAGATTGAAGATTTGAAGAGCATTTGGAGCTCTGTTTTCCTCAGATCTCAGTACACTGAGGCCTCTATACCTTTCAAAAGCAGCATTTGTTACTTGCAACACTAGCTTAAGAAGAGGTAGCAGGGAGGTGGTCTCTCAAGAACCATGATTCACATTACCATTCTTCATTTTGGCCTCTGCAAACATAGAAATTATTTCCTTTTACCCACTGTTTTGCAGGGTTTTTGCTAAGGAGTCTTGGTTTCTTGGATTGCTGAAATAAGGGATTACAGTAATATAATGGCATCTTATGCTTGGCTGGGAATGAGAATACATAACAGAGGAGTTTTTCTCTATCCCTGTCCCATCTGGACTTTCTCCTGTGTTTGACACTGAACAACAGCCCTTCTTTCAGAATATACCCCAAACAAACTGCTGTGAAGCAGTAGAAGTCTACAACAAAGGTAGTGAACTGAACCCATAGGCAATAATTATTATTGCCCTTCCAAGAAGAATTGAGAGAAAAGTCACAGCATCTCCAGCAGCTACCCCTGGGATGGCATATTTCAGCACAGCACCTCTCATCTATCTCATCAGGCAGATATAGAGATTTCATGGTAAATTCTTAGACTTTACTAATTAGATAAGCCTGTCCAGGCACATAGTGCTGTGCTTACACCTTCTGCAAGAAAAAAAAAAAGTGTCTTCTTGTGAAGGCTGATAAACTGGATTGCTATTCTATTTGCTCAAGATTCATCTCCTGTCAAAACCTGTGTTGATTCTCCATTGATTTTAAGTTCAAGTACTTTGTTACAAAAGCTAATCCTGCAAGCGTTGGATTGGGAGTCCTATATACTATATAGTTGGGAGTCCTATGCACTTCATTTTTTTGGGGGGCAGTAGGGGGTGGAAAAGATTAATTAAGAAAGCAGATTACACGAGTCTAGTTTATTGTCCTTTCTGTAAACATGAATGAACATTGGCAGGGTTAGTTTTCTTGTTTCATTCCACTAGGGGTAACAAAATGTAATTTTCTTTAACAAGGGCAAATCAGAAGGAACTTTCCTTCTGCTCTTGAAGCTGAGATAGGAACAAAGCTGCCTCATTCAAGTGGCTACCAGTCATTATGAAATGCATGAATAAGCAGCGACAATTAATTCAGTGAGGCTGGATGAAAATATTTTTTTTGGTGATAGTGTAATGTAAATCATTGTTTTACACATTCCCTTTCAATGATTTAATTCATGCCTTTCTGACCCCCGCTGTGTTATGATTCATAGATTAGTGCTCATGTGTGTAATTTAACAGAGCTGAATAACAAGCAGCACAGAGACTCAAACAAATCCTTGCATCTGATGTATTTATGATAAATTAGGAAAACATCATTAGTACCATGCAGAATGATTATGCTGGTGCGAGTTCTACATAGGTACCTGTCAGGACAGGAAGAAAAATACACAAAACATTGTATAATGAGCAGTAAAACAGATGTAGAAATCCAAAACAATGGCAAGCATATAATCTATATTTGCTTGTACTGTACTGTACAGTCATGTACTGTACCTGTATTCCAATAGATAAGCATCTGTTTTTCTTGAAGTGGTCCTTCTTCCTATCTTCTACTGCAACAGTGGCAATGGTTGTGGTGGTGGTGACAGTGGCAGTATTGTTCCCTACATGTTGGCTTGCAGGGCCATGGATCTGTGCATTGGCAGCTTCAATAGCAGCTGTCAGTGCCTTCATACTGTCCAGGCTTTCCGTGGAGTTGCTGAGTCCAGACTGACTGATGATATCGCCCCTCTGTCCGTGCCCATCCATGTATGCATCCTGGGCAGACTCCGTGCTGCTCTGGGCTGTGATGGAAATAAAGGGTTTGGTGGTAGTTCTCGGTGGGACCGGAGGCGGTGTCTTCTTGTATGTGGTAATGCAGGATGACACTGGAAAAAACACAGCAGAGTTCTTGTTTTATTGATGCTGTGGGGAAAATGGGTGCAAATGTGATATCAAAGCAGCATCAATAAGCATGGACAGAGCAGAGGTGAGGAGGGGGCTGTTAGCCAAAGAGCCCCCAAAAGTCAATCTAATTACCATAGTAATCCCTTTCTTATCAGTGTCTTCTATTCCTCCCAGAAAGAAGTGTCAGAATTGCTAGTAGGGCAAATAGGGAGAGAAAGTATCTATTTGCCAAGTTCCTCCTCAGTCTCTTTAGGATCATTTTCTTCAATATATGTTCTACTAACTGTTCTAAGTCCCATGGGAACAAGACCTTCCACCAAACATTTGTTCTGCTTATGGCTCTGAAACAAGATTCACAAGGATGATAAATCCCCAACCACTTATCCCAGCTAAACTGTACTTCAAGCAGTTTTATTGCAATTGTTTTCTGTCTCTCTACCCTGTCCTACTATATGTAGAATTTCAAACCTCATTTTTCTGATGAGAGAGAGATTCTCAAATCATCTTTTATTAAAGTTTGTTAACACTCACCATGCTTGGACTTGTGTATTTCTTTCTATAAAATGTCTTACTTGTTGCACAGACTTCTCAAATACTTTGAAATGCTTTGTAAATTGTTGAGGACATATTTAAAAGAACATTTTGCCATGCCTAATTTCTCACCATAGATATAACATCAGTTCTGAAAAAAAAATCAGTTGATTTTACACACATGGAGTGTGTAATGAAGTCAGTGGCTAAAACCCGTCAGTCAGGGCTAAAGTGTAAGTATAAATGTTTGCAATAACAAAGACTTTAATAAAAGTTAATATTTTGAAGGCCATGCTCTCTTTGTAAGTGCTGCTATGTGGAGTTACAAACTTAGCTTGAGGTTCCCAGGTTAAAACTACTGTTCTGTATACACAGAATTACATACAGAAAGCACTACATGGAGATTAAAACATCTTCCTTTAAGGGTTAGTTGGCAGCTCTGCATTACTGAAGTCCTGGAATGCTTTCAAGGGAGGAAAGAAAGTCCATTAAGAACAAAAAACAACCATGATATGCTCTATTTTTTAACAAAATAAAATGCAGGCATGAACCTGTGCAAAGTTCAGACACAAACTTGTTAACATAAATTCTTATTAACAGTAATCATATGGCAAGAAATGATTCATCAGATCATTTTAACTGGCAGACGTCTATGCCACCCACATAAAAGGTAACTTTACTACAGCTGTTCTGCTCTCTGTTTGCACTGTATCTGCTTGTCGAGCCAGAAGCCATTATGGTCTTAATTTGACTAGCTCACATCCATATGCCTCATATCTCCCCATAGCTGTAGGAAAAGTTACAGTGTAAAAGGTGTTTCCAGGGCATGAAATCACACGGGGTTTTTTTAAAGGACTCTAGTACAAGTTTCTGATAACATGTCTGAACTCATGTTAAACATGTTGAATGCTAATGGAAAAAAAGAGTGTTTCAGGTAGTGAAGGTTTTGAAACTATGATTCACTTCTGAAGAATCAAACTGAAATCATAGCATCTCTGAGAGAAGAGATGGCTAAAAATGGACTTGTCAAATTTTAACTCTGGGGAAGTGAATAGTCAATAGAGTTAAAGGTGTTTTATGAAGTGCTCATGACAAGGTCAATACCTGGAACTAACAGAAAGGATGACAGTTTTACAAAGGTGATTATAAATGTTATGCTGTTTTTCATTGGTTTTGATGCTGTTAAAAAGCATTTGTTGTGACAGCATATGCAGATAAATCAGCTGCTGTTGCTGCAGCACAGTCATGTACGCCAGGACTCATGGAGAATTGCTTGAGTCAGGATACCCCAGAAATACTCCAGGTGGTTCATGTTCAGGAGAATGTTCTCCAAGTTGTGGAAATGCAAACTGAAATTCAGCACAGAGGAATTCAAGGCATACACACACAGATATCCAGGTAACGCTTTGGGAAGCTGGTGCCCAACTTGTCTAATAGAGGTTCATGAGCAACGCTACTCTGCAATTCAGCAAAATATAAATTGTACCATTTAAAATATGCTAGGAAAGGTACTGGGGAACTTCTGGGGACATGCCAGCACCTTCAGTACATCCCAGCACAGCACATAAGTAGCATTTTTCTTACATAGCAGAGACGAAAATGATAATGAAACATACTTGAAAAGGCATCTTAGGTAGGAGAGAGCATCAGAACCAAAGAGCAAGCCTTGACAAGATGAGACTCTACATCACAGGGCATCCTGCACTAGAAAGAAAGTCAGTAGCAGCTGTCTATTGACTGCTACCATGCTCTCTGGACACAGCAGTACAAATTCAGAATCGCCTGATTAAGTTGTCTTTCATTCTGTTGGTAAATGTACTGAATGAGGAGTATAATCCACGTCGCAATGAAAGACGTTTGCACTCAGCTAATTAAATCTGAAGTTATTCTTACGATGGGGAGAGAATTGACAAGGCACACGGTGAAATTGTAAAGAGAAATAGCAAAACGTTCTTTTAGCAAGTCAAAACAAATCCTCGGTTTCCTGGAGTCACGCAGCACAGACTGCACAGCTCCGGAGAGGCAGAGTGTGCAAGTCATAAAAGAACCCCAGGCACTTCATTACTGGAAATGATGTAAGCTCCTGCCGCTCCTCTGCAGAAACGACACAAAAACAATGCCGGGGCCGCCGCTGTCGGAGGCAGCTGCTCCCGATGCCGGAGCTGGCCGAGCCCCCGGGCACAGCAATGAAAGGCTTTCGGTGCCGCGGTTCTTCTCCGTGCGCGCTCAAGTACCCGGCAACCTGTGTCAGGGCAACCTGCAGGGTCTGCGGCTCTGCAAGTGGCCACGGTGTTTTGAATGCTAAGCCGCTCGGAAAACAAAACGAGTCCTCCCCAGGAAAATTGTCAAAACGCTGGCGGCTCTCCTTGTACAGGCAGGAGAGCCTGAGCGCTCCGTCGGTGCAGGGAGAGCACATCCATGCGGCGTTTTCCCCTGCGGGCAAAGGGGGACACATCTCTCCAGCTCTCCTGCCACAGACACTGCCCGGCAGGAGGACTCCGAGGGACAACGCTACAGGATCACAGGACACGTCAAAAATTTGGAGAAATCCTCACTTCGCACACAGGGAACTTTCAAACTATGAAAGCGAGTTTAATTTACATAAGGAAGTGAATTTAAAAGGCTGTATAAATTCCCCAATAAATATGTTCTTGGACATAGATCAAGGAGTGAAGTTCTGTACTGAAACTGATCTGACTGGAGAGTCAAGTCAAAGTAGTCTCGTGAATTATTAAAATTGCTTAGATATGGAGTTAATCAGAAATCCCTTGTTCTGAATAGTAAAAGAACCCTCAGTTTGACACAACATAGAATAGTTTCTACAGTTTTTTCCAGAGAGCACATACTGCTGAAGCAGGTACACATTCCTCTCCTAGGGCATATGCAAGGTTTAATCCAGAAACTAGTTAAGTCATGCACAAGAATCCTCAGACAGCCAAAGCGCTTCGAATCAGGCTCACTGTTTCCAGTGCATCAGTCCTCCAAGTTATGCTCTCCTTTTCCTTTTGATCTTTACCCTGTTTCTGTGTACTGCCTTCAGGTTACAGTTTAATCCCAAATACCTAGTGAAAAAAACACTTTCTCCAGATTATTAAAAAAAAAAAAAAAAAAAGAAGCCACAGTTTTTTTTCTTCCTAGCCAGTATTTCTAAACGACTAGCTCATGGGACAGGAATCTGGAACAGGGAGTGTCAACCACCCAGTTCAGAAGGAAGTCTAATGATAAAAAAAATAATCCCAGATTGCATAATAATAAAGGCTTGAATTTGAATGTTTCATTGTAAGAGTAATTCAGTTGTTTAAACATGCTCACTAGGGGAGATGAGCCCTCAGGAATAAACACCAGCATGCAAACACAAATTTTTAACTGAGTGAATGGGTGCTCAGGAGAACCCCAAGGTAGATTAATATTTGTGAAGGGATCAAATTCATGCAGTGGTTTGAACAGTTCAAGTAATGAGACACATCAGTAACATCTCTCCAACTTGGTAATCTTATATAAACTCGATTAACAAGAATAAATGAACGTGCAACTTTAAAATCAAGTAACATAATAGTGTTTCTTCTGAGAAAAAGCATGAATCTCACAGTTTGAAAGGAGCAACAAAGGACACAACTTTCTCAGCACAAGAGAGATGTGGACCTGTTGGAGTGGGCCCAGGACAGGGCCATGAAGATCATGAATTTGTTGAAGCATTTCTCCTGTCCTGAGACAGGCTCAGAGAGCTGGGGATGTTTAGCCTGGGGAAGGCTCCACAAAGGGCTCACTGTGGCTTTCCAGTATCTTAAGAAGGAGGGAGAGGGATTTTTTGTATGGGCAGATAGTGACAGGACAAGGGCAGCATTTTTAAACTGAAATAGGGCAGGGTTAAATTAGATGCTAAGCAGAAATTTACTCAAAGGGTGGTGATGCACTGGAGGTTGCCCAGAGAACTTATGGATGCACCACCCCTGGAAGTGCTCAAGGCCAGGTTGGATGGGACCCTGAGTAAGCTGGTCTAGTGAGTGGTGTCCCTGCCCATGGCATGGGGATTGGAATAAGGGGATCTTTCAGATCACTTCCAACACAAACCGTGCTATGAGTCAATGATTCTAACTGGTACACAGCTAAGTTTGAGGATAAAAATCAGGAGTTCTTCCGTTCTGCACAGATGGACCTCAGCCTTCTGATTTGCTGTCTCTTAAATGGGTGTGTCAACAGTGGTGCCCTTGCACCTCACACAGCTGCCACACAAAACACAGATCTAGGCAGATCTCAGCAGACCTAAGCTTCAGTACTGCAGCCTCTGGGTTTAAAGGTGCAGTGCTGGATTTGGCTTGTTAGACTCAAACCATAAAGTTATTTCCTTATTTTTTAGAGATCTGGGGGGAATGCTTGGGTTTCAGATCCTGTATTGTTATTTTTACATGCAAAAAATTGGTATGAAAACCGAGCATGTATTATCTTAATAAAAAACTAAGCAGATGGTTTCTGAGGATGTAGAGATTTACTATTACAAAACTGAAGCAAAGATTTTTATAAGAAGTTTTAAACTGCCCAAGAGAATAATACCACAGTGAGTTATGGATGTCATTATCCCAAATGAGAACTACTGAAGTCTAGATACCACGCCATCAGGAATTCTGCCAAGGCCATGCTTTTTCCAGACCTCCCTCACCACCAAGCTACTTTATTTGATGAAAGCCTAAGCTTTGCTGGCTTAGGAAACAGGCAAAACATATGACTAAAATCTTGCAGAAATTTATACAAAGTATTTAAACTATTTTTTTTGCCCATAGTAGCACCACAGATTTAATGTCCCAAGTACTCAGAGGTTTAAAGCTGTTGCTGGTGACCTTTTCATAAGTCTGGACATTTTTGTTTACCAGTAGGGTGTCCCAGCTGGATACAGTGGAGGATCTCCTGAAGGTGAGACTAAATATGGCTCATCCTGCATCTCAAATGAATTGAGTTGGAAAATCTGCATGTGCGTACCCAGTGGATGACAGGCGAATATTTCTCCAGCAGATTTTTTTCTTCTTTTAATTTCTTCTGCTGGGAGCTGCTGATGCCAGTCAGAAGCTTAATTGCTATCCCAGGGAAGCTAAATTACCGTGCAGAGAACAGGTGAGACAGCCAAAGGTGTCTGCTAAATGCAGTTTATCACTAGGATATTATCACAAATTATGGATGCACAGACAAAATCCAGGGCATGTAGGCTTCCTAGGAGACCCACTTTACTCCTTGTACTACACAGCCACTGCTGAATTTCTCTCTCTATAGAAATGACCAGTACATTAACTGCACACAACTTAAGCAATTCAAGTATTGCTGCCCAAAAGTCAGGAATCTATAAACAACAGAATCTCTGGGAAAAAAAATTCATATTAACTGAAAGTTATTACGCAGAGTGGATCACTGATGGCTTATAATATTTAATCCCAAAACTTGTGAACTTTACTGGTGTCAAACAATTAGCACTTGGCTCTATTTATAGCTATATGCATACAGGTATCATATATACCTGCTTAAATTCAGCCAGGCTGAGAGAAATCAGAAGAGAAATAGTTTTGGCCTCACCCCTAACCTTTGGCTAAAAACAAAGCATCTGGAGAAACACCACCAAGAACTTCAAGGGTAAGGATGTAAGTCTGTTCAGGACAGAGTCTCTCCTATAGATTTGAAGACTCAAACTTTTTAGTACAGTCATGGTAGAAGGTCTCTGATACAGAATATCAACCTCTACATGCAATGAAACACGATGAAGGAAAAGAAAAAAGAAAAAACAGTACAGCAGAGTGGTCTTTTTTTAGTCAACATGTGAATAATTTGCCATCTTTTCACAGGTACAGCACTTTTTTCAGCAAAAATTGGGGAAAAACTGCTTGATCTGTTGCTTAAACTACATCTAGCAAACCATTCAAATGCACTTTACCAAAACTTTATTTCCCCCCATATTGGACTAGTAAATGGAAAACATGAAAACTATAGTTTTAGATAAAAATAGGGTACTTAAAAGTATTTTATGTCTCAGAACTTATATGTCATAAAATCATCATGGTAAGAAATTAATAAATTTGCTGAATATCAATACTTTCATTTTGTAAAAGGCATTTATGGAAAACAAAGAAAACCTTGTGAAACGTGGTAGTTCATCCCACTTAGATCAAGAATGTGTAACAATAAATAAATATAATAATATTCAGCTTAATGAAATCAGATTCTTTTCCTATATATTTTCCAGGAAACAACTTCACTGACACTTTGATATAACACTTTGTTATGTGCTACTGCAGCATTCTTGGGTTCCAGAATTTGCATCTTTTCCCCTTGGCAATAATGTTAATATAACAAAATGGGCAATATTTTTTAAATGTGGAGTTGTGCTAACCAAATACAGGCACATCTATGTAAACAGATCTTTATGTAAAAACACAGTACAAGAACCAAACCCAAGATTTTCAGAAACACAGGGGGTTGAACTCTCTACAAGTATCTAGTCACCATAGTTAGAAGATGTATTTAGAAGTTTTCAAATCTGAGCATGCTCTGAAAGACTCATCACATATTTTTTTTCCTACTGAGTAATGGACGTAGAGACTTTGTCTACAAGTGCACATCACAAGTTCCTGGTGCTAATAACTCAAAAACCTGTCTCTTGCTTACCTTTCTAAATTGGCTTTGGACTCTTGAAAACCTCACCCAAACTGTGAATATAAAACCCAATTTCCAGACTCAGTAGCTCTTCCAACATGCCAGAAGTCAGTGTGCCGCAGTGGAGCCCACGTGTCCCACTGTGTTTGGGCATGTCACTGTACTGGTGTTGGTAGGTGCTATTTCTTGAAATTACCATGTAATAGTAGTAACTACTGCTGCTGGCCATATTAACACACTCTTGTATATATGCAGTCCCTTCAGTTACAGAAGGAGTAGTTAATATCTGAGCATCCAGGAGGCTTAAACTGTATCAAACCTGGAGATACATCAAGGCAGATGTGTGGGCAGAACCAAGCCCACATATAAGTAATGATCTCCTGATCTTTACTGAAGCAAGTACTGTGTAATGTGCTTTCCTTCACAGTTTGTTAAGAAGAACTGTGTTTTGTCCTTCTTGAGCCTCTGCTGCCAATGTCTCATCCTTTCATGTTGGCAGACTGATGATAAAGCAAGTTTACCAGTCAGTCATTTTAGGAGGAGCTTATTGCAAATTTGATTGAGAAATTTCAGGTTGAAATTGTATAGTTCTTGTCACAGGAGGTGAGACTAAAGAATAATTAGGATCCTCCCCCTCTGAATCCAGAAACCAACCTGTGAACCTAGAGGAGACTTAAGCCAACCAATTATCTCTGAGTAATCTGATCATGTAGCATTTCAGTTAGCTAGGTATTAATGTTGCACCACTCTTTTCAACATTATGGCAAGGATTTTCTTTTAAGCTCTTCATTGCAAGCTAACTCAAAAGGCAACACTTGGCTGGGGTATTGACATTTCGAAGTGTGATTTCTGTATAAGAAAAAACGTCTGTAAAAGTTGTTCCCTCTTCCTCAGTCTGGAAATGTACCTTCTTTGTTTGCTGCTGATGTTAGCAAGAAAACAAGTTTCTACTGGTTTTTACTCCCAGTGGTTTTCTAAATACTTAATAAACTTAAGGTAGGGTAAGCAGGATTCTGTATTATTGCACACATTGGTATCAAGCTGCTTCTCAGAGAATTTGATTAGTGATGCATCTAAATTGGCTTAGAAATTAATTAGTTTAAATTGCCACAAACCCACCCCTGATGTGGACATATTTAGAAGTGAATATAACTGTTAATGTCTTTTTTTAAACTTAAATGAAAATGAAGGGAATGAAAGTAATTCTTTCAAATCATTTATTGCAATTAACTGCATCAGTTTGATGATTTTAAAGTGATTTCCTTTTATGCCATGGCGTGCAAACAAGCTGTACATTGTTATCAGTTATATCCATTTGAATCCAGTAAAAACTGTGTAAGTATCATTTAACCCAGTAAGAATTTGTGAAATTTAATTTTCTGGGTCATAATCAGTTTTCAGGGTTGCTGTATTTGAGTTCAGTTGTGCCTGCATGGTTTGCTTACTTTTATATCTGGTATTTTTTTAAAACTACACTAAACCAGAGAACACAACTAACACGCATTGTTCTAATGTATTGTTAATAATTAAATTTTCAAAGCTGACCCACAATGAAATATCTGCACTATGAGTCAGTTCTGTGTGCATAAATATATATATATATAAAAATATATATAATACACATACATACATGTATAGGCAGTAAGATTAATCCAGTCATTAGGGGACTGGTATACACAGCAAACACAGAAATGTAGGTACACCAGTCTTGCATGCTATTCAATCCTAAGGCTGTCCAGAAGACTTTAAGAAATCAAAAAGTCATTGTTCTGACACAGACTATTCAAATGCATTTAATACAGCCTATATGAGGTGGGATTTACTATTTTGGTACAATAACCACCGATTTTATTAACCAAACTACTTTATGATGCTGCTGAGTATAGGTTGTGATTCCTCGTTGCAGAAAGCACTTTGTCACCTGATCACTTTGTCACCTGATCCAGCAATTATCTCAAACCTCTTTAAACTGTTAAAAACAAAGTATATGGGTTTTTTTCTCTATACTTGGTGCCACCAAGGCATTACTTCTTTGACATTGTCTCAAAAGTCAACATTTGAGTTTTGAGAACCTTGTTTTATGCTACTTGATATATAAGATTTTATTTAATAGTTTGTCTAAGAGTTGAAAGCTATTCAAATGACAGTGATGAAGGGCTGCTATATTTTAATCAGATAGATGCTGGGAAGAAACTCTATGAGTGCCAAAGACAAGAAAATAAAAGCCAGTGTCAACTAAAAGAAGAGTGTGATTGATAAAAACATTAGGAACAACATTTTAGCTACTATGAAGGGCCATGAAGCACCACAAGAATTGATTTCAACTATTTTACTGTGAATTTCAATGTAACACTACAGGGTTGAAAAACCTATGCAGGTATAACAGCACAATATGCTATTCTCATAGATAGAATCCTTATAAACATAACTGTAGAAAACCAGGTTTCAGGAAGAAAAATATCACGTGCCTATTGAGCAAGAACATCTGTTCAGACAGGGAAGTACTGGCTTGTTTTTCAGCAGCTAGTACTGCATTTTTCAGCACACTTATCACTTTTGGGGTGTTCCAATCCAAGCAGGAATGTATCTAAAACAAGCAAGTTATGCTCATGTATTTCCTAAAAAATCCAAACCAAAACCAGAAGCAAGAGCTGCTTGCTGCAGGAAGAAGGGAGTGAAGAAGGAAAATTACAGCTAAGTCTGTGCTCCAGGCTGAACAATGACTTGTCACCTGAGAAAGAGAATTATGCCCCAGCTCAAAAGTTCTGCCTCTGCTGATAGGGTTATCAGATGACCTGCAAAAAGTCACCTGTCAGGGCAGATGCCCTGGCACTGTCAGGGAAAATCCAATCCCGTCTCAAATAAGCAGGAAATGTAGACAAAGTGTTTACACAAGAAATTATACTTATCTTTGGCCTAATTTCAGGTAAAATAGCAAAACAGACTTGAGAATGTCAGCACTTTTCTTGAATTAACTTGAAAAAATTGAATTGTTTGGTGAATAATGCATATGAAAAATACGTTTGAAATACACATTTGGTGTTGAGAGGAATTAAAATCAACACCAATCCCTGATTTCTATCCTCTCATTTTGCATTCAAATGAACAAGTTACATCCTTGATCAGTGACAGGTCTGAGGTCACCATGAATGACCTCATCCTTTCAGCTATTTGCTTGTTTTTATGACAAGGGTCCTACTTAATAATGCAACAAGTCAGCTGAAAATACTCTTAGTGTGAAAAATTCCTAATGATCAGCCCAAGTGCCCTGAGCACAAAAAATACTGACATCTCATTTACAGTCATTATAGTTACAGATAAGGGCATTTCAATAAATCTGGGCACAAAAATCACTTATTGCTGGGAGTCCTGAATTAGCACCCAGAAGAGATTTAGATACAGAAAGATTGTAGCCCTGGCATGCATGAAAGAGGACAGACCAGACTTGTGTGACTTTTAAGCAAGGTTTGAGTGAAAGGCATTGCAATTTCTTTCCACACATTTCTCAATTTATTAAAAAAATGCCAGTAATACAGATTCACAATTTGAAGGAGATGTCAGACACAAAGCCCTGTATCTTCCTTGGAGACACTAGCTGAATGCCTGATAATAGTCTAACAACTTTTTTCCTTATTTTTTATTTAAAAAAAATCACTCAGTAGAGGCAGAAAATTTAAAACTTGCCATCATGATCCTGAAACTTTGAATTTGTGCCATATCACTCCAGTGGCAAAAACAATGGGTTTATTTTACATGATTTCTACAAGGACAAGAAGCATTGTCACGATACAGAACCATGAGAACAAACTCTTCTTTCTCCAAACCACTCATTTTATTTTCCACGTACAGTTTGCTTTAGCAAGAGATTTTAGAATTGGTGCTCATCATTAGTATCTCCCTTTTCTCTAACCCCTAGACAGTAAAATAATTTAGTTTCTCACCTTTACTTAAACATAAAAAAGTGAATAATGCATTTTGTAGTGACTTAGCTAAAAGATAAACCCAGACATTCTGGGTTGGCTAAGCCAAAAGGCAGACCCAGGACACCTATTTGAGACACGAGAAAGCAAACAAGCCCGAACAAATGTTGACACTTCAAATTATTTAGACCCTTTGAATCTTTAGACTACATAAATGCTTTCTGTAGATCACAAGGCCAATAGAAAAATCTTTGCCATGCCAACAAAATGAATCCTACAAATCCATACAATTTCATATGCACATAGCTAACACTCCAAACCTCTCTGTGCATTAAATGCAGGAAAGATCAAACTTATAACCAAGGCTCCAATTTCTGAGTTTTCTCCTTACAGTTTCCTGCCCCAGCCTGAAACTTCCTCTTCTCAGTCATCCCTCTAATAAGACCCTTTAATTACACTCCCATATTACCCACATAGACTTGGTATTTATTTTGGATTGGAAATCCATTTCTGAGACTTTACTGGGTAAACCCAAATCTCTGATTGAGGATGCTACCACAGGCTTACAGGATATGAAAGAAAGGGAAAGAAATCAAGCCTGGATCCTCTTGTACAAATTGTTCAGTTAAAAATAAATAAATAAACAAACACACAAATACAAATAGCTGCAAATGTTGGTCAAACCCAAGGATGCTAAGAAGAGCAACTCTCAGCCTGGTTCAACTCAGGCTGTTTTGTTCATCTCTGCTTTGCTTGAAAACCTTTCTATGACCTCAATTTCTGTTTGCACGGATGTTTGAAGAATGTCTGTCTTAACATCAGCACCTTTATCTGCCTGGTTAACATGTGGTTATTCATTATTTGTTATTCTCATCAAATTACAGAGTCTGAGCAGCATCACTGTCAAATGCCAATCACTGAGCACAAAAAGCAAATAATTAAAATGGACAGATGATGAATAATCCACAGGCCAGGGTCTGCTTTTCCTGAACTGCCTGTAAACAAATGAAAAACAAATACATGTGCAATAATGATGGCTGTTTACAAACAACTTGTGAACTGGAAAAAAAAAATTAAAATTCAAGATTAAAATCAGTTCCAGTGAGTAAATCAGTCGGCTCTTGTTAGTAACAATATTAACATAATTTACTTTTTATCACAGGAGATGTAAGAGGATACACAGAGTGTGCCTAGCTCTGGGTCACAGCAGTATCATCCAGGGCTGAGCTGCACCCAGCTGAAAGGATGGGCTGAGGCTAGTTGGACACTTTCCAGGAGAGCTATTACTCTGCAGTAATTATACATTTTGGAAGTGGTTTAAACTGAATCACTACACCCCCATTTTTTATTTGAGATTAAGGGTATCCAGATGAAGAGCTATTGTGGAATAACCATAGTGCTTTTGGAGAATTTTCAGAGTTAGAGAGACTTTACTACAGAGAAGTACATTGAGCCAGCAGTCTTTTCCCACAACCTTTGTTTTTTTCAGAGTCTGTCTAAGTCAGGCTGGTCTGACTCCCTTCAGCTTTTAAAGATGAAAAAGGGCAATATTCAAGATACTTTGGATGAGTGATTTGGGTGAAGAAAACAACAACAACAAAGTGTGTGCATGAACTAGTTTCTGTCTAAGGTTTCTCAGGGCACAGACTCTCCTACCTGCACAATGATTAGAAAAAGAGCGAACAAATACATTTTAATAATTTCAAACTAGCTTATTACACATACAATGACATTCTTTTGTGTCTAAGATTGCTGTTTAATTCCCGTACACCAGGAGTGAAATATGCTTAAAAAATAAAGAGGGCATTTGTTAGCAGTTTTCCTGAATTTAGTGCTTAGTCCTGTGGGTGAGTCATGTTTTTCTTGTTATCCCATTCAGTTAACTTTTCTATACATGTGTTTGATGTGCTATGTATTAACAGCCAAGTAGGCCACCAGAACAGTTTTCTTTGAGATTGGGAACCTGCTGATTTGACCTGCTTATCAAGAGAAAAATGTCATCTCAACAGGACAAGATTGTTTTGTATTTCTCCCTATTTTCTTCTTGTGAGCAATTTTTTGCATCCCCTAGAGCCAAGTAAAAAGTCACCAGTCTAGGAATTTTTTTCCTTTTTTAAAAATTTTCTAATACTTTTATTTAATTAAAAAAAATAGAAATACTTTTCTTTACATAAAAGTTTAAAATGTGAAGTTGGAAAAGCACACCCTTAATGCTCTTTATACACGCCTGTGTGGAATCACTTTGTGTCTATCTTTAAGCACATCAAGTAGAATTTAGACTCTTATAAGGCATAACAAATATCTATTTATGAACAACTCTATAATGATAAAGGAAAAAAAGTGCAAAACCTTTCAAGAGAGAAATAATTTCAAACCTTGCCATGTTTACACAACAGAATGGATGTGGTAACCTTGGGCACAGAATCATAGAATCGTGAAGGTTGGAGAAGATCTTCAAGATCATCTAGTCCAACCTTTAACAGAATACAATCCATTAAAACCATACTATGAAGTGCCACATCTGCTTGTTTTTTTGACACTTCCAGGGATGGTGACTGCACCACTTCCCTAGGGAGCCTGCTCCATTGCTTAGCATGTTGAGTCCTTCAGGATGGAAAGCACTAATCACTCTAATTTAAGTTAGCATTACAGTTGTGTCCTAAGCTGCCCTAAAATGTTCCAGAGCCTTCTTTTCCTCTCTTTGTTTCTAACAAGTTAAAAGTAAGACCTCCTAGATTATTGTATTAGCCTCACTAAGGAGAGCTGAGCACACATTACTTCCTTCTCCCTTATAAATGACATGTTGTCAAAAGAAAAATTGGGTTAAAAAGGCTATATTTCACATTTTTTAGACTGCTGGGTGGTCAAGAACTGAGCTTCCCATGACCTTCCACAGCCTGCCATGTGTGCAAAGCATCCTACGTGACAATTTTAACATCAGTTTCATCAGTAACACATGTTCCTGACTGCATAGTGCTTCTTTGCACTTTGCCAGATGGGGCAGAGGCTAGATGAATTGTTACTGTGCACATGCAGTTTTCTAACAGAAACAACATGGCACTATTTTTCTTGGAAGCGCATTTGGAAAATCTTACTCCACGTTGTATAACGCGCATCAGGGTGACAGGTGGGTGAGGCGCCGCGTGTGGGGCAGGGAAGAGGAGCCCACAAGGCCAATAAATACCTCTGTGCTTGTACCTGCCTGAACACATAAATGCAGCCACCCAGGCATACACAGACAAAGCTACGTTCATCTTCAACTCTGCCTTTGAGTTTTGCTTTTCTTCTCATCTTGCATGATGCAACAAATTTCAAGACATACTTTTCTCCTAAGCTTGGAATTGTATCTTTGGGGTTTTTTTTAATGGGATGCTCCTTTTGGGTAATATTGACAGCTTCCTCAGCATATGACACTGGATTGTGTCCTACTGTGATTGTTCCTCAGCATACGTGGATTATTTGGTACCTCCACAGTTTTTGTGTTAAGTCCCAAAGTATCTTGTAACACTGACTATGGAGACTCAAATCCCAACACTAAATAAAAGCACATAGAACTTGCAGTAATAAAAGGGCTAAAACCTCAAAACTAAAATGCTATGGGAAGTGAGCAGAAGAGCTTCAAAGGCTTGGCCAGTGACCTGGGCGTTTCCAGATGAGGATGGATCTGCACAGATGATCCTTTCCTACAGGTAAACCAGGTAAGCACCACAGGTTAGAGAGGTGAGTGTCCCCAGCATGAACTGGTTTGGATGCAAATTCAACTTAGTTCCCTGCCAATTCTTCACTTCACAGAACAGCATAAGGATATACTCAGAAATGTTTTTTTTTTTGAAAAAGTTTTCTTCAGCTTTAAGGTAAGTGTACATGCATGTGCATCTATTTTTATAAAGGAGTTACTGAGACAAGGAGGGAATTATAGTTAATAGCACCAGATGTCCTACAGCTTTTTGTCAAAGACAAAAGCCCTGCAGCTCAGTTGCTCACTATGGGCTAAAAAAAATATTCTGCTTATGAGCAAAATAATGCACATTATTTCACTGCTCAGTCTAACACCAGCCCTATAATTACTGGATTCTCAACTATCTTCCACATTCCCCTTGAGCTATGAATTACAAGTTTTCAGCATATTGGATACTAATACTGTGGCATGATTAGATTACCATTTCCACAGGTTGCCAAAGCAGAAGAATAGCTCATCTAAGTATGAATAGATTCATTTACTTGAAGAGAATTTTCTTTACCTTTCAGACTAATCATCTGTGTCTAAGACAGGATAAAAAGAACACAAATTATTTTCAGGCTAGCTTCTCTTAGAAAATAAAATTACCTCCCTAGTTTTTACATCCCAGTGTTTGAAGGCATGCAGATTTGGGAGTTTTATCTGGCTGCTCAGAGGACAGCTGTTTGCAGAATGCAGATACAGACCTGTTTTCTGTTTTAGATGGAATCCATTAGTCACTAAGGAGGCTACAGCATAATGGAAAGTAGCCATTTTGTGTTCATTTTAGAGCACAGTCTTGGAGGGGAGAAACACACAAATCCATGTAATTTTTGATGTGCTATTGAATAGAATAGAAAGGCTATAAATATTTTATTAGTTGGTTATGGGTTAAAAAGGTATTTTATACAGAGTAGGTATTTCCCTTTGGAATTCATGGAAACATAACAGCTTTGAACTTGATATAAGGACCAATGTACGAAGGTATTTGTTATTTGTGGACTATTTGTTAAGTAAAAATTTAACTGTGTGTTCAGAAACACTCAGACCTCCAGTATGCCAGGAACTCCTGTTCCAGTGCCACCAAGCAGCTGTAGCCCAGCCTGAGGGGCAGCACCTATCACAGCTCTCGTGCTGCCAGAACTGCAGGTGAAACAGGCAGCTGAGTCCACTCCACTGTCCATTCAAATAAATAGGTAATAGATCACATGCAACACGCTTGTTTTTTTGTGGAAGCTGACACACCTCAAATGGCAGCTTCGGTGACTCAACAGCTCCACTCGCCCATTGTTGATGGGACCCTGGTTTTGCTAAAATGCATTCACATCCTTGCCCTACCCCATGGGATAAAGCACACAGACACACATTGCCTTCCCAGCTGTTCACATATTACAAAAGGTTTTTGGGGGATGCAAAATGCCAGAGAAATCAGTGAAAACTCATATGAACTTCCATCAGTGAGCAGCCTTTGTGGGCCATCCCTTGTGTTTACTAATGAAATTCCTGCCACACATTTGTGGCCTGCTTGGCACTCTTCTTGTCTGTATTTTAACTCTCTGGCTTATAATTTTATTATTTTAATATGGTCTCCAGACCATCTGCAAACGACCATTGCCTTATGATGTTTCTCTGAAGTGATTACATTAAAACCTTGTTAAAAAGGCAAATCTAAACAACATCGGAGATGCTCAAGGAGAACCACAGATTTCTTCTTGACATGCATCTTTATGTAGTTAAAGAACATTCCATGAAACACAAGGATATTTATTATTCAACAGATTACACTCTGGTACAGCTTAAGCTAGCCTGGAAATAAAAGGACAGCATTATTTAATTAATGATGGTTTTCAAATTACATGCAGAGTGAGAATAGCTGCCTTTTCAGTTTTTGTTAGCCCATATGTTGTCATGTGAGCACTGCTCACAGAAATACTACTCCCTTCTCCCTTGCTCACACATAGGCACACACATTGTTCTCCTGGCTTTGTCCTGACTGACATTCTAACAAGCATCCAGGCAAACAAAAACATGCTTCCTGTAGGAAAAAGAAGCCCTTTACCTTGGGGTGTCCACATGTCTCTCTGTAGGACAAACACTCACTGTGTTTTCTACTGTGGCCTCTCTCCAAGCTTTCTGCCCCTTCCCCAGCCTGGCCTCACATTGCAAACTTGCAGATGCTCTTTCTGAGCCTCACTGCCCTCCCCAAACAGGTGTGATTACAGCTGAATTTCTCCTTTCCTACAGAATCTCAGGACACCATATTTTTCTTCTGAGTTCAATGCATCATTTAATCAGAGACATGGCCTCTTGTGTGTCTGCTGTTTTGCTTTCTCTAACAACACAGTAAATGTCACCCTCTTTGTTCAGAAGGATAAAGTCCCTGTCTAAATGCCTATTCAATGCACAGAGTATGCACAAAATGCCTGAAGTTTTCCAACATGCTGTTTATGTCCTGTTGCAGTACTGTCTGTCTGAAAATCCCAGTTATGACTTAGCTTCTGTGTGCTGAGCAGTTTCAGGCTAATTTCAGGCTAATTCAGGATAATTTCAGTTCCTTGCTGCAAAAGGAAATCCAAAACAAATACAAAGCATGCTCACACTCCACTTAGCAAATATATCCAGAAAACAAAAAGAGGAAAAATCTGGGAGAACCTGTAGAAATGGCTATAAATACCTGGAAACCACAGGCACTCTGTCAAGTAACTTATCCCACCCTCCTTATATGAGCTATATTTGAAGGGGATGAACTACCCTTTGGCAATGTCAGCCTCCCTCCCTTTACTGAACATCAAGCCCAGATGACTAATTCTGGATGGCCAACTAGGCAAGAGGAATCCCAATGCTAAACAACTTCAGCATGTTGCTGCAAAAAGTTTCCCCTGTTTATATTTAGTCTTTTTTCTCCATTTTTGTGGAGATCTGGGGTGAAAATCTGGAGACAAAAAGATACTATTCTACCCTCAGAGTTTATCTGTCTCAGATACACTACTTGTCTATACACAGAAGAACACAGCTCTTTGCTGTTTGTGTAGTGCTGTGCAGTGGAAATCAGCAGTTTGTAGACAGCTCTTTCTAAGATTAGGAGAACAAATGCTTTTTGCTTTTCTCTATGATTTCCTCTGAGTTAAAAAGAGATATTGACCTTATGGAATCGCTATAGCACACTGTGAATTATGTATGAAAGGCAATTTGCCTGTTTGCTGTGGACATGTTTGACTGTGCTGTTTGCAGCACTCATTGTCAAAGGACTTGCAGTGTTCTCAGCGACACAGCTAGGGCAACTGAACTCATCATAAAGAAACTGTCAATATTCAATTAAATAAAATTCTTTTTCATTCCTTAAAATTCAAATTCTTAAAAGCAATCAGCTTCTCATAACTCCTATCCCACCTTCTAACACAGTTTAAAACCTTTTCATAGAATCATGGAATTGTTAAGGTTAGAAAAGACCTCTGAGATCATAACTTCCAACCATTAACCCAGCACTGCCAAGTTCGTCACTATATCATATACCCACAAATGCCACATTCATATGTCTTCTGAGTACTTCCAGGGATGGTGATTCCACCACTTCCTTGGGCAGCTTATTCCAATGCCTGGCTACTCTTTAAGTTGAGGAATTCTTCCAAATGTCTAATATAAATCTCCCCTGGCACAACTTGTGGCCACCTCCTCTTGTCCTTCCCCTTATTACCTGGGAGATGAGCTTCATTATAACCTCCTTCCAGGCACTTGTAGAGAGCAAGATCTCCCCTGAGCCTACTTTTCCAGAGGCTAAGCAAACCCAGCTCCCTCAGCTGCTCTTCACAAGTGTTGTGCTCTAAAAGTAGGTTTTATTCACCCAAGGGTTCAACATGACCTTATAGAGAAGTGCAATGTTAAGTAAACAGAATACCAAACAATAGAATAGAATAGAATAGAATAGAATAGAATAGAATAGAATAGAATAGAATAGAATAGAATAGAATAGAATAGAATAGAATAGAATAGAATAGAATAGAATAGAATAGAATAGAATAGAATAGAATAGAATAGAATAGAATAGAATAGAATAGAATAGAATAGAATAGAATAGAATAGAATAGAATAGAATAGAATAGAATAGAATAGAATAGAATAGAATAGAATAGAATAGAATAGAATAGAATAGAATAGAATAGAATAGAATAGAATAGAATAGAATAGAATAGAATAGAATAGAATAGAATAGAATAGAATAGAATAGAATAGAATAGAATAGAATAGAATAGAATAGAATAGAATAGAATAGAATAGAATAGAATAGAATAGAATAGAATAGAATAGAATAGAATAGAATAGAATAGAATAGAATAGAATAGAATAGAATAGAATAGAATAGAATAGAATAGAATAGAATAGAATAGAATAGAATAGAATAGAATAGAATAGAATAGAATAGAATAGAATAGAATAGAATAGAATAGAATAGAATAGAATAGAATAGAATAGAATAGAATAGAATAGAATAGAATAGAATAGAATAGAATAGAATAGAATAGAATAGAATAGAATAGAATAGAATAGAATAGAATAGAATAGAATATTTTGGTTGGAAAGGTCATACAACAACCATCTAGTCCAACTGCCTTATCACTTCAGGGCTGAGAAGAAGATAAAGTAAATTATTAAGGGCATTGCCCAAATGCCTCTTAAATGCTGACAGGGATGAGGCATCAGCTATCTTCCTAGGATGCCTGGTACAAAAACCAAACCTCAGTCAATGGAGATTCAAAAATGTGGGCAGATGCCTCACTAGCAAGCCTAGAGTCAAGAAGTCAACAATAATTATTAGCCTACTTATTCTTTCTTCCAGCAAAACTTGCTTCAGTAAAAATCTCCTAGATTACATCAAATGAGTGATCTCAGATAAGAGGTCCCATAGAGACAAAATCTGACTTTCATGGGTAGTCTGGCTTGTGCTGGTTCCCTGATCAGCATGTTTCTTGTGCCCTCCAATTTGATCACCAGAGATCATCTGTGAGGTTTATGCACGTGACTATTCTCAGAGACTAAGGCAAATCAGAAAAAATCAGCTGATTTCTCAGTGGGAACACATTTTTAAAAAATCTAATCAGAATATTTCTCCATAGTTGGGTTATTAAGAAGGTGTAACAGAAGCACATTTTTACAGCAGTAATAATTTTTCCTTCCCTTTGTTACATCCAGTTTTAAAGTATGTAATCAGTGTTTCTTCCCCCTCATCTTACTTTTATTATCATCCTAGCAAAAAAATGCTAGTGCAACAAGGTAAAATAAATGGAACCACTTATTAACAATATACAAAAGCTACAGAAGAGGGGTGAATTACTGAAGCTATTGTGAGGAAATTTCAGCCAGGTGTTATTTTTCTCTCCTCTTGTGCAAACCTCATTATCAATGTCCAGTGTGTACACCAGGAATGCAGGCTTTGGTCCTGGATGCGTAATGGGGAGGAGCAGGAGCAGGAGTGTCTAGCAGGAGCCCCTGGCAACTTGGGAACAGCATCCAGTCCCACTGCTGCTTTTCTGACACTGAAATTTTTTTTTGGGGAGCACTATCTACACTCATGCTTGAGCTGGTGACATAAGTGGGAGCAGAAAATGTACGCAAGCTACCTTTAACTGATGAGTGCGTGAGTAAATCAGGCGAGCACTCAAGTACAGCAAGGAGGTTTGCGTCAGTGGTTCACTCTGCTGATGCAAGGGTTGTCCTGTAAATTGCACCCAAAAGCAAGCAGAGTTGGCTTGGAATGTTTACTTCTGAAAATGAATAATAAAATGGATTATTAAAATGCACCAAATCCCGAGTTCCTTGTGGGCACGTGTAATTTGTATTCGCGGAAACTGCAGGAGCCTTCGTTTTTCCTGCTCTCAAGAAATTAAGAGTGAAACTGTTCAGCCATTCGCATGCAATGAATTCGCTCTTCCCTCACTTACACTGCTATCTCCTGTTTTACATTACATATCTGAGGATTACATATTTTATACACTTTTGATCTTGTGGTGGAAATAAATTTTACAAGCCAGCCAAACTTCTCTTAACCACGTATACATCTGCTGTCTCCCTGAAGCCTGCTGACAGTTAATTCCCTTCACATCTCCTGTAGCTGCACAAGAGGTACTGTTCCCAGTGCCCTTGCAAGGTTACAGCCAGCTCCCACCCCACATGACTAAATCAAAGCATTCCAAAAAACCAAAGGGACAGTCAAGTCTCTGGAATTTCAAAGCAAACATTTTCTGTATGTCTGGTGCTTCAACTCCTGCCAAGTCATTTCTCCTAGTAATCATGTGTTGTGTTTAGCACACCAGCCCAGTTTCTGACTCTCTTTTCACTGACAGAGGAGAGACTTTGATTCTGGCCTGACATACACCTGGATAAAACCACCAAGGTCAACAGAACTACACAGGTATAAACTGAAAAGAAATAGATCCAGATATGTGACTGTGTACACGTTTATCGTGTAGTAAGAACGCACCATGAGATTTCCAGCACATCCACTGACTAGCCATGAGCAGGTGCTTTTCTGGGAATGGGGGGTTGCTGTGGCAGGGCACTGGGAAGCAGCTTGTGATGCATAACACACTCTTGGCCCTCTGAGGACTACTCAGTGTTGCCCTGTATGTAGGGTGATCTCATATGGGAGTGTGAGACTGCAAGGCAGAGCTGCCAGCTTTGTGCCACTTCACAGACTCAAGGCCATGTGGCTGCCATCAGAAGGTCAGATCTGATGCTGAAAGGGTTAAACTAGCAGGTCCAGACCCAACACTGGGCTTCACTGACCATAATACCTTAGGACTGGTATCATTTCCCAGCTTAACTCCTACAAGAAAGAGCAGCTCTCCCTCCCTCTCTCTCTCACACATGCTGGTCCCTCACACTATTTTCCTTCTGTCGTCACACATTCTTGGCCACTCTAAGTTTCTTTCAACTGCAATTGGTTAATGTTCCCAAGTCTGTGGGAACCCCCTGTCAGGGTGAATATCTCTTCTATTTGATGAAACAGATAGTAGCTAAATTGCCAAATAACTGAGTAGAGATATGGTTCTCTCTTTATAGCAGAATCCCCTTTTACCAGCAACAATATTTAAGGACAATACACAATACATATGCTTACACACTTGTGCTTCTGTACTTTATTTCCTGCCAAATAAGATGTTGTATTACTGAATATTGTGATGCCTCTCTGTGTCTCATTGGAACTTTGGACTTTAGCCTGTGCATTTGCTACCCTGGACCTCGGAGATCCCAAATGTGGAGGCACCATATGGCCTAATTTGCCCCAAATTTCATTTTTTTACTCTCTCTTCATGTACACGTGGCTTTTATTCACATGCAAAAGTCCTGTGCCTAACAATACACAGACAACCCTGCAGTAAATGTGAGAACAGCTTTGTTCCTTAAGGTTTCCAGTGTCCTCTCTCTGCCTTGAGCAATGTCCCACAATCTAATTTGCTTTAAAGAATAGCCCTCAAAATACTTTTCAGGAACTTGGTTAATCTGATATTACTCATGCTTCTAATATTACAAGGCAGACCTTGAATGACATTTAGCTAACAGGCAGTGTGTAGCTACGGACATAATTATTTTTGAGGTAAAGACCTTGAGCTGAACGTGCATATGGTTTGCATTTATTTTTTAAGAGAAGCCCCTAATGAAGCACATTCCCTATCCCACAAGGCATATTAGTCTGCAAAAATGGTGGAGATGAAGTCTTACCATTAATAATTAAATTTTTGTTGCTACCACAGTGGCGATCATTAGGCAATTACCTTTTGTCTTTGGAGCTATTTGTTCAGATAGGTTTGTAAATAGATCCTTGCTTTCGTGAGTCTGATACATTAAAAATAAAAAAAGAAAAATGGCAAGATATCTTCTGTTCCAGAAGATGTCAAGGACTTCTTCAAATATAATGGCTTCTGCCCCAAGCAACATTTTGTCTGGATTTTGTTCACAGTCTCCAAGGTATTTATCAGCAAGCAGAAAGAAATATCCATTACTTCTAGTACTTTCAAAATTAGTAAGAGGATTTCTGAGGAAGTATATAAACTCTGAATTGATGCAAGGCCACCACTGTCAAATACATGAAACTACTGGGATCGCTTCTGTGCTTAATGAGTTGTAGTGGGTGAGCCCTGCTCAGGCTGTGTGTCCTAAGAACCACCTGCACAGCTCAGGGCTGTGGCCTCATGCACAAGTGACCCAGACAAGGGAGGCAGAGCTCAGGCACAGGTGTTTTTGGGGTATTCTTCATACTGCCACCAAAGGGGAAACCATGGACGGACTTAGTGACTGGAGCTGGTCAGGTGTCCTCAACAAAGGCAGCTGTTGACCTGCTGATACTGCATCTTCCTTCAATGGAAACATCCCTAGAAAGTCTTATTTCCTAGGATGCCAGGCAAGCCAGGGCTCACCAGGTTCTGTGCAGATGCTTGGAGCGCATACAGTTTAGACCCTGACCTTGTCTCAACACCCTCCCACCATATCAAGACCAAAATCCAGCTAAGAACTGGAAGTTTGAAGTTGTTATATTTGGTTTTTTTTGCCACAAGTTTTCTGACATTAGTAATATGTTTGAGGTGCTGCTGCTCTTTGCTTTCTTATTGCTTGCTTCTAAAACCACTTTTTTTTTTTTTTTTTTTTTTTTTTTTTTTTTTTTGTGGAAAAGTAGAGGGATGATGGTTCTGTATTTTGGATCACAGAAGGCTGTAAGTGTGCCCGTGAAACTGCATTAAGAAGAAATCTTGGGTTAAAAGCGTTTGCAACCAATAATGAACATAGTCACCTCTTTTACTATTTACAAAGCTTGGAAAAAGATTTTTGGTGTTTTTTGTTATGTGCAGCATCATTCTCTAACACCTCCTATGGAACTAGGTCAGAATTTAGCACTTGTTAAACTCACTTCAACTGTATCTTAGCATATTCAGTGTTGATGGTTTGTGGCTGAGCAATTTCCATCACACCTGACTCTTACTGTTTATTTGTTAATGGAAACTTTTGTAAAGCACCTGCAAAAACAACATTAGTATCTGAGAAATAAAAGTTCTCTTTGAACTTCCCATGAAAAATATCTGTAAAGAGTGAAGGATACTATTCAAAGAGACTTTACATTACTTTTTAGGCAAAAATTATATGGGGGGAGTTTGGGTTACAAGTCCTATTGCTAGGTGAGAATTAAAAAAATAGCATGCTGTAGCACTCATTCCTAAATCAAACATTATACAAGGTGGAATTCAACGGCAAAGTTAAATATAAAATAAATCCAACAGGATTACAGAAGGGCACGGTAACCCTGTCCCTGCAGTGACCCATGTAATAGCTCTATGCTGGTGCTTGTGATGACATGTCAGCAATCCCACGTTAAATGTACTTTGAAGGCACATTAGCTTCTCCTCTTTGTGTGTCTGGAGGTTTCCTTCTCTCCTTTATGAGCACATTTCAGTGTCTCCTACCCTCTTCCCCTTACCCCACATTACCTGACAACAGCATCACGTTGCTCTCTCCTGACCTTCCTCCTCAGCTGACTGCTGGAATGAGGAAAGTATTTTGAGATACCAGTTTTTTTTTTTTTCTCTGCTGTTTTTAGCAGAAATTCCTTCACAGCAGCTTGTTTGAAATAGCTGCTGTGTGGAAGGGATTTTGCAGCCATGTTTGCTTTAATGCTGGTGAGCAGCTAACGCTGTCGTCCTGAGGCATGGAGGTAGAAGAGACAGACACAGTCCTAGAGCAGAGATGAGTGAGGGCACAAGGAGCAGGTCTGTGTGCCAGGTAAATACTGTCTGGGGGGAGGGGAATCAAATTTTCTTGGTGAAATAAGGTATGGATATATACGGGAGGAGGGGGAGGGAGATTTTTAACATCATATTTGACACTCGTGAATTACATGTTACAGAGCATTTTATACAGGCCCTTGTCATTTTGTTTCAAGTAGCTTTTCCAGAAAATTAGTTGTAAAATTCTAGGTTTGGGAGAGCTTAGAACACCACAGTTACTTCACAGATGTTGTGGTTAGGAGCCCATCTGAGTGAGAAAACCACAGGTTTCTTATTTTGAGTCCACGATTAGAACCTCCAAGTTTCAAGGCTGGCAAGGGTGAGGACAATTTTTCCATGAGAAACATAGCAGATGAAGCCTGTTTTCCCCTGGATTACTTCTTTCTCACTTCAGCCTCTTCTCTCTCTATAATCTCCACCTACCCTGTTGTTTCACCTCTTTTCAGTTTCTCCAGGGTTCTCACAGCCCACGGGAAGTGTGGCTAATTACATAATTAGGATGAAGGAGCTTTATTAAAATCTATCAGTTCATGTTATGTGCAAATAATAAAAAAAAACCATTACATTTCTCTTGCATGCATGGCTACTTCCTCTGTGCATACACTTTTCATTTACACAAAACTTTTTCAACACCTGCTTTTGTTTTTCTTGCTGAAAATTAACCCATTATTCCTTGTGCCTCTTATACTATTCCCTTTCACAATGTCCTAACATCTATGATGGTCATGGCTGTGGAGAAAACAATAATAGAAATTATTCTTCATAGTCCCATTTGTATTGCCAACCTTAACATTTTGTTAGAAAGCTCTCAAAGCTCTGGTCCTTGAATTAAATTAATATTCCTGTAATAAATCAGTTGCAACTGAACTGTTTGAAACTCAAAATATACATAAGGAGAAATTCCTTTTTAATACCTCATTATTGTTACTCCAGATTTGGAGTTGATGCTGCATACAAATGACAGTGAATAGTTTAGGATATTTTAGACCAGATAAAACCTCATAACTGATGAGCACAAGTTAAATTGTATCCTTCCAGAAGTCATGTTTGTCATCTCAGATTTTCTGGGGGCCTCTGATGTGCAGGGAGAAATTCCTCATTTTTGCTTTTTTTTCCCCCTTTCTCTTAATATTTTAAAATCTGACCCTTCCAAACCACACCTCTGCTCTAAGCTATGAAATCAACCAGAACAATTAATGGGGGGAAAAAAATAAAGCTTACGGTCCATTTTAATAATTCAAAAGAGAAAAGATCTCACACTGTGGTACTATTTTGAATTTTGTGTCAGGTATCACAGAAACAAAACACATAAAAGAAAGGTTAGATGAGAAATGAACATTCTGAAATAGTCCTGAACAATTCACTTAATATTCAGAAAAGAGAAGCTTTCAAGCCCCACACTATCAAGCAGGGGCCTGTGTCACCCTGGTATTGCAGCCTCTCTTGTTTTAGGTCTGGAAAGCATAAAAAAGGAGTAATATTACTTTTGGAAGACTCTGTCTAGCATAGTTTGTGTGGGAGTTTTCTGAAAGTTTGCCCTGATAAATGATTTACCAGGACAGTAAAAAGATCAAGAAAGCACCGAGCTGTCCTTTCAAGACAAATTACTTTCTTCACCCACTCCTTGAAATCCTTTAAAAACTTACTGTAATGATTAATTTTCCAGAATGCCAAAAACAGTTGAAGTCCAGTCCTCATATCTCTCCTGGGATAAAATCATGGTCTTGAATTGAATCCTGCCTGGTGCATCCACATGTTTACTCTGGGTATTCATGTGTTTTCCTTGTTACCTGAATTTTCCTACAGAGTCATTGCAGTTTTGATATTTTATAATGCTGCATGTTTCACTCCTAAATAAAACACAAGAGAGTGTTTTGTCCTCCTTATTTATATTTGTTTCATCAAAATTATTTGTTTCAGTCATAGTAAAGATGAAACTGGACTCACAGGGAGGAAAGAAGAGGCAAGGGGGAAGATGCCAATAAAGGCAGAGAAGACAGAAAATGGGGATGGAAAGAAAAGTCTGCACATAGTCAAGGGGCTCCACTGCTTTTCTCTGATACTGGTGCCTCACTGGACCCATGAAGAATTTTACAATACACATAATAAAGAAACGGTGGTAGGATATACATGGAGAAGAACAATTAAGGACAAAAATGAGAAAAAAATTTACAGGAATAATTGTGCCTCATTAGAGGTATGATAATAAACAATGATATGTATTTCTGGTGATAATGATCCTGCAGTTCACTCTCTCCACTTATTCCAACTCTCCCCACAGTGCCACTACTGTCTAATATGGCATATTTATACAAAAGATGAGTTAGAAAATTAGATTCCATTATAAAAGCATCAGGTATAATAAGGAAAGCTATTGGAAATATGGAAAATAACCTGTTATGCTTCTGCACCTGTCCCTTTCAATGGTTTTCACCACTCACCTATAAACATTTGACAAGCATTACTAAGTCTCATATTTTCTTAATTTTACTGAAGGAGAAACTAAGGCAGGGAAAAACTTGTCTGCCAAGCATTTTAGCTAGGCACTGGGCTAGCCTGCAGTTGCATGCATTAACTGTTTCTGATGTGTCTATGTAAAATATTATTAATTACTGGCAATTTGTAGCAGGCAAACACGTATGAAGGTGTTATTAGCAGTGTGTGAACAAAGGGAGAAGAGCTCCCCAGAGGAGGTCCCAAACACTCACAGTTTCAATAGCCATTAGAAACTCAGATTGGGAACAAAGATCTTTTAAGACATTGCTCCCGTACTAATCTTGATGACGGCAGATAATTAGTCAGCAAACCCAAGCTCGGGGACTGCTTACTGAGCAAGGAAAACCTCATATCCACAGTGCAGCTGTGACTGCAGGCTGGAGTGCCTCACAGTGCTTACAAAAGCAACTACAAAAATATTTTCAAGACCTTTAGCAGATTCGTGCAGGACAGCTTATCCACCTCCCACTACTGGGCTGATCAACTCTCAAAACCGGGAAGGAGAAAAGGTGCTGGTGATGCAGACACTGCCAGCGAGGCACTCAAGGGTCAGGCTTTCATCCCCTATTTAGCAGTAATTTGGTATGTAAGGGCTGCATGAGCCTTTGAAGCTCAGTGCTGCTGTTTTTAAAGGCTCCCATCCACCAGCCCATGGTGTAACTGGAGCAGAAACAGCAGTGTAATAGCAGACACAGTGCTCTTCTTGCAGAGTCTGCAGTTCTCTGACATGTCTGCTTGACTCTCCTTTCATGGTGGACAAACTTCCCATCAGGAACCAGTTAACAGGGACAGCGAGGAGCAGCACTGACAAGCAACAGCTTTGGAGGAAGGCAGTCATGTATTTAAAAAGGAAAAACCACCACGAAGAAGCCCACAAAAAAGCCACATTATTTATTTTTCTGGGAGGTGAGTGGGAAGAGTTTCAAAGCATGGCTGTTATGCTATTTTGGCACAAAAAGTACTTTTCCAAATTCAAATCTTCCATCAGGCTGGCTTGGAAAATCGCATGTGGTTTAGAACCATGGCTTGTTCTTTTCAGCTTTGCCTCATCTTCCAGGTTAAAGTCACAGCTGGGAGCGTATCTGGGAGAAGGGAGGAGCATGTAAGAACCAGAGTATTCCCAGTGCGTTTCCACTGGCTGGCCCTGGGATCTGCAGGTAGTAAACACAAGCACTTTCCATAAAAGGACCTTGCTTGGCAGATACAGAGGGGGAAAAAAAGACACTATTGCTGAGGTGGGGAGCAAAAAGAAGTTATTTGCTGGCAGAGGAGAAAGGAACGAAGGATGCTGAAAGGGTACTGGGCAGCTCCTTTTCCGGCTGCTATGGGAGCCAAGGGAAGAGCCTTTGATCTGCTGAGCAGGCCTGGGCTTGCTGCCAGGACCTACATCCTTTCTCCAGCACTGACAGCAGGCTTCTTTGCTAGCTCCTCTCTGATTGCCGAGTCAAAAAACAAGTGACGTAACTCACGCAGGGACCTCACCGAAGCGTTCCTGTTATTACCAGCTCTGCAGAAAACATATGCCACAGATGCTGCAATCTGAAATTATCTTCTTGTCCAAGGCAGAACAAAAAGGAGAAAAAACCCATTAGGTCCTCTGGATTACATTTTGAAAAGCCTAATAAAACCCCTTCTGGCATACTGGGGGATTAAGCAAACCCATTGGTTCTGCAGGGGAACTACCATGTCTGCATAGCACTTTGGTCAAGCAAACCCTCCTCCAAATGTCTATGTGCCACCACCGCTTGGGATTGGGAGATTTAAATAGAAATACAGATTCCAGACCTGACAGCTTCTAGATCAGTACCTCAATTAATGTCATCAAGATGGCATTTACTAAAGAATGAGTGTTTCAAAGTAATTGCCAATAATGTTTAGTTCAGAGTGATGTGGAGATCAGCCTGCTTGATATGTGCTGCTGCCCAAGAAAGGGGAACATGAAGGCAGCCATGCTCCTCAGCCCTCAGAACAAAGCAACCAGACTATAGAGAATTTCCTCCAGCACCAGCAGTCTTTAGTCCTTGCTGGTGTAACGTGCTATTATTGCCATCACTGCAGGTAAATTCTGCTTGTACCTGACCCAGGCTTACATTTTACCCCAGAACAAGCCAGAATGTGAAAGTCTTAGCACTTGAAGCACAGAAACATGTTACATTCTATGAAGCAGAATCGTATGCTTTTGCATGATGTAACCAAAAATTCACTTTACCTTTGCAGCTCAACAGCTTTTGCACTGTCTCCCCTTCCTTTTGATGCTCACCATCATCATGGAGAGTACAGCCTTGCAAGACACTGGAAATACTGACTCAGGAGCTTGGATAATGCCATAAAGTTAATGCAACCAAGCACTTCTGTTGTATCAGTAATACTTCCATCTCGCTACCAGGTACTTGTTGGTACTTTTTGTTAATGTTATTTGCATGGCAGTAGCAGCTTCTCTCAGACATGGTCCCCTGCAAGATTAGGTCCCCCCTAAGCCTTCTTTTCTCAAGGGCAAACAAACCCAGTTCTTTCCTCATATGGCAGACTTTCAAGTCCTTTGATCATCCTTGTTTTCCTTCTCTGGATGCTTTCCAGCCTGTTTGGATGTTTTTACTCCATGGAAAGTTCCAGAGGACACTACCACCCTCCCTTTCCACCTGTCCCACCTGCCACCTGAGCTTTGAGTGAGCTGGAGTTTCCTCTAAGGCCTAAAACCTTTGGTTTAGTACTAACCTTCAGCATGCCCAGCCAAATCCCAAACTCCATGATACTGTGATCACTGTAGCCAAGGCTATCACTGACCAAGGTATTTCAAAGCAGGTTTTCTTGGTTTGTGAGTCCAGCAGTGCCTCATTCCTGCTTGGCACATCTCTAATATTTGTGTGAGGAAGTTGTCCTCATAGGCACTCCAGGAAATTAATGGATAACATGAATTGCTGTACTGTTCTTCCAACAAATGTCTGGACAGCCATATGAACCAGGTTCTGTGAACGTTCCAAGGCTTGCTTAAGTGACCCAAATATGGCTTTGTTGGTCTCATTGTCTTGGTTTGGAGGTCAGTAGAAGCTGCCTACTGAAACATTCCCTTAGAAGATGACTTCTCTGATTTTGATGCAAAGGAGTTCTGTAGGGCTTCTGTGGTTGCTGTGGTTGACTTCTATGTATCAGAAGTTCCCCTTGACAAAGAGCAAGACTCCTCCAGTTTTGCCCTGCTTGACTTTTTGAAACAGCCTGTAGCCATCCATCACAATCCTCCAGTCATGTGAGTTGTCCCACCATTTTTCAGTTATTCCTATGAATAACTCTGCTCTTGATGAAACCCTTAGTCCCAGGTGCCACTTGGGGCACTAGTTTCAATCTAAGATGCTGTCTGCTGCTCTTCGTGTGGACAGAACCTGCAAGGACTTTGGGCTTTTTCTCCTCCCAGCTGCTAAGTTTTACTGAACCTTTCAGACCTTGAGAAGACATTTAGAGCAGAAATTTTAAAGTAAATTTTAATTTATTTTAATTAAAAATAAGTTTTTGGTTTATTTGCATTATTGCTTCTTGAACTCATGGAATAAAACCAAAACACCTAAATTGTTTTGGACATTTCATAAAAACAACAGATTTTCTTCCCTAGCCTTCTGCACTTCAATTTTAGCACTTTTGGAACACTTATATCAAACCCACACTTTAAAATAAAATGTCTGTCAAGTAGAAAAGAACAACACCGATCAGGAAAGAAATGATGTTATCCATCTTCCAACTGCACATTGCAAAAGTTGCAGTTTCCTAAAAAGGACAACTTTGAAAAAGTAGTTGACAGTTTAATTTTTAAAAGAACTGCAGGATGAGATTTTCTGCTATGTTAATACTTGAAACATTTTTTTAAAAATTTGTCATCAGTAATAAACACAGGAGTGCAGAGATGTCAGTAGCTGGGTTTACAGGAACTTAAGGCATAACTAGAGAGAATGCTGCAGAACAACTGCAAACACACTGCAGCAAGGCTCTCCTTACTCTCTGCCCACAGCTGCATAGAGGGTAAGGCTGAACAAGTCAGATGAAGGATTTGTTAGAATTATCACATGGCAAGCTATTAAAAAGCTGCAATTTGGCCCAAAGAGGTGACACAAAAAATAATTTGTCATGACAGATTTTGCCTGCCATTGGCTTTTTGAAGGTGAAGGCACACGATGACTTGTTTTTTCTTATGGCTGGGAAAAAGGGGTCCATGTCTTCTCACAGCCCTTGTCACTCACCTTCTTGATGCTGTGTCAGCAAGAACCATTTGGACCTTCCTTCTGGAACTCAGGGCCAAACAGCACAAATTTGAAGATCAAGAGGAAGACCTAATGCCAGTAATTCTTCATCTAGTAGCTCTTCTTTCTATCCTGTTCCCATGCCTGTGACTCTGGCAAATGACTCATTCACTTAAAGGGCATCACATACTCAGAGAGCTTTCTAAATTGGTACCATCCAGATCCTACTTAGCAAAGCAGGCTCCTGGGACATAGAGCTGAGGCTTAGCCTGCTTGAAAACCAGCTCAGGCTATATGCTTTTGCAATCTGGTGATAATAAAAAACAGCAGTATACCTCCTAGGCCTCTTCTTCAGCTGTTGATAGTTCTATGTGTTTAGCATGTAACTGGCATCAGACAAAGGGAGGAAAGCCTATAGAGTCAGAAATAGAAAACACTCACTAAACCAGATGCATTGCAGCTATCATAGTTTCCACTTACTTTTGCACATCTTTAATAATTGCCAAGCTGAAATGGGACCAGCTGACAGGCTGCAATATATAACAAATGTGTTCATGTTTATATATGTCCCTAGCTTCCTTCCCCAAATGTACACGTTTGAAAAGCCTCGTGTTTTGCAGCCTCACCCAAACATCTGCAATCATTTATGGACTCAAACAGCTTGCCATCTCAGCCTAGGTTTTTCAATGCACACTACAACTGATGTCATTTTGGTATTTTGTATTTTCAAAAGAAACAAATGTGTTTCCAGGCAAACCACATCACAGAATGTGCCACAGTTATCAGTTCAAAGAGCCTTACTGACTCAGCAGCTAGTGCTGTGTTTCATCTAGTCTTCCTGAGGTCAGGCAGGGAAATGTTAGCCCAGGAATACACATCTGTGTGTGTACAAACAGCTTCAGTCTTCACTTGTTCTCTCCTCGACTGCCTCCTGAAATAATCCTCTGCAAAGCACAAGACCTGTCAAGTACAGGCTTGGCCAAGGGTAGACTTTCACGTGAATCACACTACATTCTGGAGTGAGTGTGTTTTGTGTGCCATTTTAGGGAAGAATGAAAACAGACTGGTGGAAATGGAGGCTGTTACTGTCATCACAGTGCTATCACATCATTATAAAGAGGTCCCTTAAACTTAGATACAAAAGTGTGTCCTGCTTACATTCTGTCTTTTCTGTAGCCAACACCAGAACTAGGGTGAGAAATATAGGGGAGAGAAATATCCAAAGGATCCCGGAAAGTGGAAGTAAGACAGGATTCAGGATGGACCACTTAAACCTTTGCTTCTCCAATTTAGCAGAAGAAGCTAGACATAGTTAGGGTTCCCAAAGGACCCATCACAGATCCAGGCTCCAGTGAGTAACAGTGATTAGACTGGACACAGCAGAGGCAAAACAGAACTGGCTCTGGGGCTGCTCCTGGCTAACCTGAATGTGGTTTGAGTTTGTAACCTCATGCAAATTCTGGGCTGAGGTCTATGAAACTTTCCTGACGCAAATTCAGCAGCATAAATGAAAGTAAAGTGTTGTAGTAAAGGGGATGAATGGATGCTAACAGCTCAGCATTGGCAGGCATTGATTAAACACTTTGGTGACAGGCTAATAGTGATAAAGTTCCATCAAGTTCTGAAGGCATCCAGTAAACTTTCTAAAGAAATATCTTTTACTGAAATTAGAGGAATAAACTGTTCAGGGGATTCAAAGGAGTGATAAGTTTTTTAATACGTAAATCCTTTGGGTTTACCTTGGTAAATGGGTTTGAACATAGCTGAGATAGGGAAATTATGCTGTAGCAGAAATGTAGACATTGTATTTCAGATGAGGTAGAAGGGCTTCAGTTTCAGAAGACCACAAATTTCAAATGAAGTGTCTTAATACCTTGATGTAACAACTTCAAATAGAAATGAAGAAAACATAAAAGATGGCTCTAAGAGTGATTCAGAGTTTTACTCTTGGAAATTAGTCTCTGTGCTGCCACTGGGACTACTATCCAGTGCTTCTCTTCCCTGACATACGGACACACATACTGATGTGACCAAAATAAATTTTTATCATAGATTATATGTTCTCATGAAAGGGCTCCAAAGGGTGCGTGTTCTTTAAAGTAGGCATTCAAGAGTAAAGGTATCTAAAAATGTGTTATTAAAGGAGACCCATATGAGCTTTACAAGCCATATTTTCCTGAGGGCAAGCTGATCTTTTTTCCCCTTGTTCTCACCATTGAAGATTTCTTTTCACAGACTCAGACCCTGAAAGATCCTAGTGAGAAATGACTCTTCATGTTACAAATGCCTCCTCTGCTGTCCATGCAACCTGCCTGGCAGAACCTTTTGAGCTTTAAGGTAATATCACAGTGATTAATTTTGAATGTAAGTCATGCTTGGCATTTCAGATTTTGACTGTTTATAGTTCTCTTAGGTTTACACAAATATGGCAGCTCCAATGTTTGCTGCTGCACTTTTGTCTTAAGAGCTATTCACCATGATTTTATGTTTTGGGTGATGACAACATATTGTTTCAGGTCTATACAACGGTTTGTTTTGGATATCTGTACTTAATGGAGGACACTTGCTACAGCCAGAAGCTTCTGTGCAGCTTCTATCCATTTCCCAGCAAGCCAGTGTTCTCCAGCCAAGCATCAGGATTCATCATAAAAACTGCTGTAGAAAAAAAGTTATTTCCCACCACTTCAGTGCTACAATGCTGTTGCAGAAGAAACACTTGCACTACTCAGGAGCTGTGAGCAAGTCACAGAGAAATGACACATGGATGTGTTTGAAAGACTTTAAGGGAAATGTCCCCAGTGAATGGGCTGTTCACAAAGGATCACTTCAGCTCCTCCCAGAGCAGGTATTAAGGACCAGATTTGATGGTAGTTGTCTTCACTGGTAGCAGTTTTTTCCCTTCCTTTCTCTCTATTTTTTACTTTTTTTTGGTTTAAATTTAGGCCCATATTCACAGCACAGATCAGTTGTATTAGCAGAGTTGGAGGGAGAAAGAAACTGAAATAGGACCAGGGATGCTGTATGACAATACCACTTCTGAAGACAGCATGCTACCACTAAAGTCTAACTTTGGGTGTACAAAGAACCTCTGACTTTACACTGATTATGAGAGCAGCCCAGGGAGTTTTATTTTCCTAATCTGAAGTTGACTTTATAAGAACTTTTACTTCAAATTGTAGGAAGTATCAAATTTATACTGATTTATATTGATTTTTACCTTCAAAATGAGGAGCAATTAATTACTTTGCAACCAAGGAATCATACCTGGCTTCACAGAGATACTGATATTTAAACAGATTTGTAAAACCAAAACTACTTGTACATCTGGTCTGCCTAGAGGTTTCTGAGAATTTCACCTATCTGCGTCATCAAATACCTAAATACAGTTCTCGTCCTCTACATTCAGATTGGTGTAGTTGAGGCAAGAGTGTGATCCCAGTTCTCTCAGAGTTGTGTTTTACCTATCGGAAGAAAAAGGTTTACTGCCTGGATAATTAATGTATGGCTCTGTTTTAATCAATCAACAATTAATCACCCACCTCTAATAACGCCCAGATCTTTTAAAAGATCTTGACAATGCAAGTCATCCACCCGGATATATGAAGCGTCTTCTATGTTCGCCAGTGTAACAATGCCAAGATCCTCTTTTTGTGCTGGTGAGCTCTGTAAAGCTGACACACCTAAGAAGAGAATAGGCTCATCTCCATTAGATCTTACACACCTGCAATAAAACTGTTAGGAAAAATAGTTTTGTTGCAGAATCCTTCACCTTGGCAGCATTGTGAAAGCCAGGGATATACAATTCAACATCTGGCTCAGTTGGGATTTACTTTGATACTCATCAATGAAAGGGTGATTTTTACAGAAAACCCTTTTGAGAATAGAAAAGAGAACTTTGAAGTCTTCTGCTGAAAAGACAGGTGAGCTGATCTTTGCTTCATATTCCACAGGTGACACTCAGTGTTGTGGCTGTGGAAAATTAAGCATCGTTTCAATAACAGAAACTACAAGCAGTCAGAGCAGAAGCATTCATTACATGCACAGAAAAAGCAGACAGTGACTCTCCACTTTAGTCCTTTGTCTTGGAAGTTCAGCAGTGAATTGGAGAAGCTTTCCCCCTGCCCCAGCATTGTGTGAAGTGTAATGGAATTGGGTCAGTTTACTCACTGAAATGTTCTTCTAAAAGATACTGGCATAGATTCACCTTGGGGCTGAATGTGTGTTTTCTTTCAGTCAGTTACTGCAAATTGAGCAGTTGCAAGAGACTCTCCATGGAGAGCCCAGGGGATGCACTTTTCCAGGTCGTGGCTAGCTGAAACTTCACAAGCAGAAGGTGGCCAAACTTTGAACAGGCATAAAATGCAGGTATAGCTGCTGAACGGGCAGCCTATTTCCAGTACGTAGGTAACGCACTCGCTTCTTTCCTATCTGTGTATCCAGATTTGCTTCCATGGAAGACTAGGTCAGCTGGGGAGATGGTTGCAGCCTGGTCATTTTCCACATGCAGGACTCTGAGGAACCAGGACTCTGAGGGTATGTGGACTTTACCAGTCAAGACACAGGCACTCCGACCGAGTATCGGCCTGTGTGGATGGACCAGGAGAAAAGACTCCTTTAATAAAAAAGTGAAAAAGGTTACTTCTTATTGCCTGCTCATCTGGCTCTTGACACTGACCTGCAAGGCTCTAGTATTGTGAAGAGACGTAAAAAATTTACTGGAGGGTGAGTGGGTGTTATGCAGCAACTGCTTGGTACAAAGAAGCAGTACATTGGAATCAGCGCTGAAAACTGGTGAAGAACACCAGCTCTTTCAAACAGCATTAGAATTAATGGTTTCACCATTTACATTTTGTGGAGTCATGTCACCTGAACATTTTTCGTTGGGTAGAAACCTCACACTATTTAAAACACTGTGTCCTGAGGCACTCCTTTCTCCAATAGAACAATAACTCCCTCTGGTGTTTGCCTGCTATTGTTACTGCCTCAGCTACAGACCTGGGAAGCCCCGCCAGAGGAAGGAAACCCTGTCAGATGATATTTGAACTATAGACATTCTTTCCTTACACTGTGGACAGAAAGGCCACTGCTTCCACTGGGCTGGCCCCAGGGGCACTCAGGTCTGCAGGGAACATCACTGCATCGGGAAAAGTGGAATGCCGAACTCCGCTGCTGCCGAGGGCTCATGCTGCCAAAGACTCATTTACATGCTCCCTGCATTTATTTAATTACATGAACAGTAGGCTTATTGCAACGTGTCTGGATGCTTTATTTGGTGAATACTGGAACTTACCAATCCAGTCCCGAGAGGGTTGGGATACACATAGGGGTATGTCAAATGGCTGGATGATAGTTCAGAGTTAATGAATTGCTGTGCTCAGCTCTTGGGACAGACAATGTGGAACTGTCATTCAGCTGCAAACATATTTACAGGAATGCTGTCACAGCTTTGAGGCTCAAATCTGACCTACAAGTAAGTTACACGCTACATCTGCAGGCAGAGGAAGAAAAATGAGATGCAAGAGAATTAAGCTCCTGCCCTTTGGGCTAGACCATATCGATCTATTGCCATAATAATGCTGATTGTAAATTTTCTTAACCTAAAATTTATAAGAAAGTCCAAACTTTTAGTCTTAAATATATATTGCACATATATATTACACAATAATTTTTACGTATACACTCAAAATTTTTTTTCAGATTTCAGCTGCGATCAGATGATGAAAACAAATCTCAAGACAAGATGAAAGACACTAAATGTTTGAGTTGTGCATTTTGCCAAAAAGAAGAGGTTATTTTGATGGGCTGTTTAATATAAATTTCTTCCTGTGATCATTCAGCTGGATGTTCACTCCAAACAGCCTGGAGGCTTTTTATATTTGACCTAAATGTCTGGATTTTTTATCTTTTCTTCAGCATATCACTGAACAGAAATCTGTAAGCTGATTATTGTTGCTTAATTCACTTCTGAATGCAAACATCTTTGCATATTTCAGACACTGCTGTATAGAGCTGAAATCAGAAAAGCTAAAAGAGCTTGAAAGCACAATCTAAATCCCAACTGTCTGGCGCTCTGGCCAATGCCTTGTATTATACAAAGTGTGTAACCATCCTACACCTTTGATGTAAAACTCTCTTTTAATGTGCTGTAATCTCTCATTCTCTTTGTCTCTCACATAATAATCCTCTTGCTCATGGTAATCCTCAAAATCACATATGCTCTTTAAAGCTTTTCTTTTGGAAAGTATTCACACCCATTTTTCTGGGCACTAGCAACTAAATATTACGGAAAACCTGATTCTTCTGACTTTGACCAAGACAATTGGAATTTTTTGTATTCCACATTTACTGCTTGGCTGGAACTGGGGCAACAAAATGAGTAAACAGTTTCTAGTTGTCCAACAGAACCACGGTGTGCGGACTGTTTGTTTGGCCAAGGCAGAGGCACAAGATGTTTGGGAGAGTTAACAGGAAACAAGTAAAATGACATTTTCATTTGGGTTATAAAACAGAAAATGATGTTTAGTTGTCTAGAATGGTTTAAGGACACGTTCTCCTGGACTAGTAAAACAAACCAGTAAAAGAAAAGTTCTCACCTCCTCAGCAGTAATGAGCAAGCCCCCTAGCACTGGCTCCTAGACACTTACAAACATGATATTAGCTACTCAAGGTTTCATTACTGTAAAGTTAAATATTTTTAGATATTGCCACCTTAAATCAGAGGTAGAGGTTGAGACTAGAATTACTTAGTCAGATCAGCATGTTGATTTAAGTGATCTAATCATGACAAAAGGTGATGATCAGGTCAGATGTAAGATCCTAAATGACATAAACTGCATTAATTGCAAGACATGATGAATGCGAGCCAGAGTTCAAGAAGAGAGGTATTTTAAAAGGTCTTAGAGGATCTTTTTATTTGTTGGTAAATGTGCACATTGCCACAAGGAATTTGTAGGAAGCTAGGAGGAGTGCTGAGGCACAGCTTCCAATGATACAACAGCACAACCTGCTGATCAGACCATCTCGTCTGTCCAAGCCCAGCCAGTTTGCCTCACTCCCTCCCTGAAAGAACAAGCCCAGAAATTTCTCCAGGTTTGCTTTTTACAGAGAGTAGGGTCTGCTGTTCTGTCAGCAGGACAGATCCTGGTTCTACTCCTGATGTCTTGGGGTGTTTTACTTTTTTGCCCTGGTTGGAAGGTGCTTCCCCCCATCCTTGGGCATGGGAATTACCCATCCATAACCCCTCTACATTGATCTGTCCTACCCAGACATGTTATCCCCCCTCTCCTGAGCCATCAGAGCAGGCAGAGGGAGGGATCAGTCCTGGCCTCTGGGTCAGCTGCTGACTCACAGCAGCTGCCAGGGGATGATGGATACCCAGACCCCAGCTGAACAGCACAGCTCTCTGGCATCACGAGTTAGTGTTTCACTGTGCTTGTTATCTGATCTTGTCTCTACAGGAGGCTTAAAGGTGGTCCTGAATTTCTGTGAAACTCTCATTCTTGGACAAAACCAAGGTAATTTTGCACGTCCTTCCTATAGATTATAACCTACACCTCAGGAGTCACAAACCAGAACACAAACTTCCCAATTTCGAGAGTCTGAGGAAAGGGATCTTGATGGCTCCTCAACCTAGGCAGCTTTGAACTTTTGATGTTCAGGGACGCCTCACAGACCTGCAGGTCCCTCTTTGCAGTGAACTGTGGCAGCTCAAAGAAAGCCACCGAGGCTTAACAAAAGCGATAAATAGTACCAATAAACACTCCAAGCTGAAGTGGGCTGCATGTGGGAATCAGGCAGTACTATTCTAAAAGAAAGGCAGGAAATTAGGCTCTCTTATGCCACTTCAAATGTTTACCATAAATCAGCAAAATTAATGGTTGTAGCAGATAGAAACTCTGCTCTGACTGAGAAATTCACTGTACTCCAAGCAAACTAGCCAAATATTAATTTCCTTACAGCTGTTTTCGCCATTTATTTCCTTGATTTCCCAAAACTATGTCAGCTGAATTTTCTCATGAGTGCAAACATTTGTGTTGCAAAAAATAAGAAACTCAAGAATTTAATCCATTTTTAGGAAATAAAGTTAACTTGTCAACTGTAAGTGCTAATCTTCCCATCTCACATGAAATCCAGAAACTTCAGATAGATATAAAACCTGACTCTTTGCACAAAGATTTAGATTCTAAACATTGATGGCAAACACTTGACAAAAGGAACCAGGTTTAATTCGGTGAGCAGAAAAAGAAGTGAGGCACAACAGCAAGGTTACAAACAAGATCTCTAGGAAAATGCTGAACAAAATTTTTTTGTGCAGTTGTACCAATGCATATAAAAGAAGTAACCTAATCTCTTCCATTTCTCTACAGAGGATCAAAAGTCCAGCTATCACAGGGAGCACCTTGCTTTCTTTAGTCCTCACTGAGGTGATGACAAACAACTAGTCTGCCAAATCTTAATTAAGTAATCACTTTCCCAATCTTTGTTAGCAGTGCATTGATTAGACAAGCATAACTATTAAATTTTGAAATATGTTGCTTTGTTCAGTTTCTGAACTTTTAAAATGGATGCACTCACTCCTAAATCACTTTTAATGTTGATTGAAAAGGAGTTAAATGAACAGAAATTAAAATAGAGGCAAATTTAAAACCATGGCATATATGCTAATACTATGAGAAGAAGAAAACTTTAGTATTCAGATGGGAAACTTAATATTATCAGCACTCACAAGACTAGAATCAGAAGGTCTACAGTAAAATTCAAGCTCCAATTCCCTTTTTATTTCAGTTTTTTTTCATCAGTGATACACGGCCAATAATCCTTACTTTTCTCATTTGTGGATTGTTGCAAGGATGAAAAATACAATGTCAGTGTTGACTACTATCATAATCAGTTTTATAAGTGGGAATGGAATCATGAAGATATATCATAAAAGTAAAGAAATTGGATATTTGAAACCATAAATGCAGAACACTGAACACATCAGGAAATAGTCTGGTGAGGAAGAGAAATGAATATTTTTTTTCTTCAGTGGTAATGAAGCAAAATTTCAGAATTCACCATATGAATTTTTTCCCACATATTTCCAACTAAGGAGGTCCATTCTGAAAATATTTATGGAACAATTTTGGAAAATTAATACTATCACAAGTGCAAGTATCTTTTGATGCATGTATAGGTAGAGTCTGAGATTTTCACTTTACAGAAGAGTGATTGCATAGACAAAGAACAGGATTATGCAACTAGTAAAATTTTGTAATTAAGTGAATTCTAAAACAGCTAGTGATTCATGAAAAAGGAAACTACAAAGTCCTTTTAAATTATCTCTCTGTATTAAAAAAAATTAACTCTTCCCACCCAGAGAATTCACAGAGGACACAAATAGTATAATAGTAGAACTAACTACAGAATAAGAAAAAAATCTCCTTAAAATATTAAAATTACTGTCAGCAAAAGTCACCAGTCATAGTTTAAGGTAACACATGACAAATATAATTGGCTTATTATTTTTCCTGGCAGTCAATAGAACAAGATGAATGACAAACCTTACAAGTAACAGCAATTTATCAGTTGCTTATAAAATAGATTAGCCATATTGCCCTATAAAAGTGTTTGTCTATATATCATATATCTATATATATATGTCTATAAAGTCAGACTCTGTTTTTTGAATCATAGACATCAGCTGTTTACCACTTCTCTGCAGTGGATTTTTAGGATTCACTCCACTGACAAACATGGGAGTGAAATGCTTTGGAAACTCTGCCCCTTTAAGTTTTTCACTCTTAATCTCAGCAAAACTTCACAGCAGCAAGCACCTGCTTATCATTCAAAACCATGTTACTTAGTGGCCTTTGGCCAGTTTCCTTTCAGTCAAAATTAATCCTACATTTACATTTATGGCTGAAACACAGAAATTCCAACTCAACTCGTGTTCTAGATATTTCTAAATCAATATGAAGGCTTAAACACCCATGTGACTTTTAGCCTAATTTCATTTGTTTAGGTTGCAGAAACAGGCACTGATGTAGTTATTCTTTCAAAAATAAACTCAATGTCATCCTAAACTTTGCTCTAAAATAAAACTTTAGAAGCAATTAAGGGAATCTGGAATGGGTAACCTGCAGCAAGGTGTGTGAACCTTGCTATTTGCTATGGATGTGTCCTTTTGTGATTTTTGTGACCTGAGGATCTCTCTGCACATTATCTAAGAGAATAAGACCAAATGACAGAATTTTAAAAGTGACTCTAAAAATATTAGATTTTGCATGCTGACACGCTTACCTGCCTGGTGCTACACCTTTCTGTCCTGATTAAAATGTGGAAGAATGTTAAAGTGAACCAACTGGACATCAAAAGTAGAGCACCGTGATACCATAAGTGCTTGTGTACCAGCCATGACTGCTGATAAAAGATGGAAAGTGGCTCAGTGAACACGCCCACCAGCTCCCTCAGTACCCTTGGGTGATCCCAGCCAGCCCCATGGACCTCTGTGTGTCTGAGTGGTGCAGGAGGTCACTGACCATTTCCCCTTGGATTATGGGGATTCACTCTGCTCCCTGTTCCAGTCTTCCAGCTCAGCGGCTGGGTACCTGGAGAACAACTGATCTTACAAAGCCTGAGACAAAAAATGTATTAGGTAGCTTGGCCTTTTCTTCATCCATGAGGATGTTTTCCTTTCCACTTCAAAGTAGCATTAAAACCTTCAGTTAAGGTATGCAGGTCTATCACTATGCCAAATCCTAAGCTTTTAACACCAAACACATGTTGTCAGGTCTGTCAAAATTTGAATTTCAAAATTCAAATTATTATCTTCAGCAGATATGAAATGCAGTAGCACCAACTCTGTTGTTGCAGCTGGTTGGCTCTAGTGGGACTTGCCACAGGACTGAGCCAAGAGTTCCAAGCTTCTCTGTCTCCTTCTGCTCCCAGAAATCCCTTGGGATGACTTTCTGGGATTTTCATCTCCTCTAAAACACCCTGGGAGAGCTTGAGCACAGGGAAAGCTTTCTTGATGATAGAGCAGCAGTGAAGGGATTTAACAGGTGGCTGGTGGCTTGACTTTCTGTTTAATTGACCATCCTAATGCTGTTGAGATCAAATTATATTGTTTACAGTGTGGTATGAAACACTATTTTAGACAGGCTATTTTTCATTATTACTGAAATCAAGTAACTGATTGCAAAGGACAGCTGTGCAAGAAACATATTTTGTAGCCAACACGGTATTGTATTACACTATACTATCAAAAAGCACTCAGTGAACGTCAGGGTGTGTAATTTTCACTGGCTCAAGCCTTCTGAAACTGCATCTTTGCTGAATGAAGACATTACAAGAAAAACAAAACCAAAGAAATTGAATTTCAGTTTTCAAAGAATTCCTTGTACAGTTGCTACATACTCATCTCTCTGTGGATCAAGCTTTGAAATCATAAAACTAACTAACTAACTAACTAAATACATATATATATATATATATATATATATATATATACACATGATTTATGAAAGCTTTTCATGGCAGAAATTGATAATTTCAACTTTGATACATCAGGCCCTTACAGGATTTGAAAGAAGCAGCTGTAGAGAATAATTAGGCAGCTGGAGATCAACCTTCTGCAGCAATATAAAGCTCCAGTTTCTGAGCCTGCAGGGATATGCGATATCAGATTTTAAGCAGTGACGTCTTAACATGCAGAAGAGCTGTCACTGCTGTTTTCAGTTTCAAGAAGGAAATTATTTCTGGGGGTATAGCCAAATTTAAAGAGGAAACATTTTGAGAGGGTATTAAGACTAAAGCTGGAAGCTCTTTAAAATGGCAAACATGTTTGAAACAGCAAAGTTTAAGCCTTTCTTTTAAACATTACTTATCACTACTTTTACCTTTCCCGAAATACTTGATTTTTAACCTTGTTTACACTCTGTTCTAGTGAATTTGTGCGTGATAAGGCTTGCAACTCAGTGCAAAAATGGTAACAGCTTATGGGATCGACTTTATTCCAGCCTTTTTCAGTCTCTGCATTAAAAAAAAAATAGCTTTTTTATATTTGGGATTTTATTAGGATGATTGGTTAAATCTGTAGACCATTAAATACTGCACAGAGAGCATATAAAAGTGCTCTACATGTATCACACTGCATGCTGGAAAAACTGGGGGAGGTCTCTGAGAGCTAGTCAGCTACTATAGGATTCCCAACAGTGCATAGCTGCATTTGCATCTTCTGCCTATGAACAAACTCCACTTGACAGTGGAAATTACTTAGAATCTCATTATTAACACAAATTGTTACAAAATTCAAACATTGGCGATCCCAGAGAAAACCACACACAGACAGGCACAAGATACAATTTAAAATAAATTGAAGTTGGGGAGAAACCAGAGGGGGAGAAGATTAGTTATGAAGTCTATATGGTATATTTTTCTCTATAATCAATATAGCCATCTATGTGCACATAATACATAAGTTTTCCTTGAGGATGCTCTTAATATATGCCCTGCACTCAAACTGTAAAAACCCCCACAGTCTTTATAAGCCTTAACTCAGCTCAGCTGGCTATTTCTTCACAAAATGGCTATTAATTCAGTAGAGATTGGGTGTAGGAGGTGATCACCCCTACACGCAAAGGAGAGCTCCCTGTGACTTCAGCTCCACCTCAGCAATGAACAAACCAAATAAGCATCTGCAGCCAGAGACCTATGAAGCAAGTTCAGAGCAGGCAGACATGCTCCTGCTCGTGGCAAGGTTGGAACTAGCGGATCTTTAAAGATCCTTTCCAGTCCAGTCTGTGATTCTGTGTTGCTCTGATACCTGCAGGAAATTGCTTGTTTAACACCACACAGGAGCTTTGTGTCAAATGCAGGGAACAATCCAGCTCCACAGGGCAGCTTTCCTCTCCCTTAGGAAGCAATTTTCACTCACAGCTTCTTCATCAAATTGTTCTCCAGCCTTATTAATTTCTATGCTGTCTTGTTGAGTCACTTATCTTTTCAAGTTTAAAAGCTCTTCTGGGTCTTTTTGGGAAACTCACTATATGGAATAGGATGAAAATTATCTACCTCAAAACATAACAGACTTGATGTTGTCTCCCAGCTGGTCCGAGCTGAATCTACCTGTGATCATGGTGGGTCCTCTTAGAGATCACAGTTTGACACTCTTCCTGCTGTGGCTTGCCACCTAAGTCTTCTTGCCTTGTCTGTCACAACTGTCCTAATGTTTAGTCCCAGGCTTACAAAAATGCCATTCTGGCCCCTTGTTGATCTCCAGAGTCAACAAGCACTTGTAGGTATCCCATGGGGTGACTACTTTGTCTTCCTGATATTTGCTCTTGCAGCTTCCTGAAGAGAGTTTGCTTAGGCAAACACTTGGGACTGGAGTTAAACATCTGTTTTCTAAAATTTTTTTTAAAAACAAAGTACATCACCATGGTCTGGTACTAGAGAGTTTTTCTTTTTCCCCTCAGCAAGTGAGAAAGCTTTTGTTTTGGGAAGAAAAATACCTTGTTGAACATGTTACGCATTATCTTTCTCTTTTAAAGATGACCATGAAAGACAGCAAATGCTTACATTCTACTGTAGCCTCTTTATTAGGAAGCAATGCTTGCTACAAACAGGATTTTAAGGGAATCAGGCATCCATACATTAAGTGAAGATCGCTGGAAGAAATTATAGCTCTTTGCTTTAAGTGATTCCCTTTGTTCCAACATGATCATATATGCATAAGTAAAACCAGCTGTTCTCAGGCAAAAGTGATCTCTCTATGTGTGAAATTACAATGCCAGAGAGCTGCAGCACTGCTTAGTAGGGCTTATTGCTGATGGTAATGAAGAACAATTGGGTCAGAGGAGGAAGCAGCCATATCTCATTTTCATCACTGGTCTGCTGGAAAGCTGTGACCCACATTTGCAGTTACTTCCAAGAAAGTCCTCATTTATCTGTTTCCAGTTTGAGATGATCCTTTGTCAAAAGCACAAGCAGGTATCCTTCAGGGAAATGTGGATTCATACTGCCACTTTCTGCCTGGGACCAATTTGTTCACTAAATTAGGGGTGGAAGTAATGCAAGTTGTTGATGCAAGGAATGTAGGCAGGACAATCCATTTAAAAATCTTTCAAGATTGAATAAAGCTGGCAAATTAAAAATTCACAAAATTGAGGCACAACAACAGCTTTCAAGAAAATAAGTATTGCTAATAACGAATTTGCAAACCTCTGCACTAGAACAGGCACATATCAGGTAGAGCACCTGTTGAAGTATTTTAATAGCCTTCCAAATCAAAAACGTCATTTCACATTCCTTGTCTCCAGGATCGGGTGTCAGTCTCCTTGGAAGCAGGAGGTGCAGCCCATAACGTCTGCTGCTTCACTTTCAACAGTGCTGGCTCATTGTGACTTTCCAAGCATTCCACTATTCCTGTTTTTCTAAACATTGTGAGAACAGTTTTCATTTTTGCACATGAGGGGGATGATGCCCTCAAGGCAGTTGCATGACTTCCAGAAAAGAGAAAGACAAAGGGCACCCTGGCACAGCTCACGCTGTGCTGCAGCTCAAGCTCAGCTGAACTTCACTCCTTGGAGCTGCCTGTGCTCAGCACTGTGTGCAGCTGTGAAATCCAGAGCTGTGCCTTGGCTGCTGTGAGCTCCAGCATGGCACGGTCACACACGGCAGCTGTCAGGCACTTGGGCCCTGGAGGAACTAGCACTAAGCACACCTGCACGATTTTGTTGTGATTTCACAGATATCCTCAACTGCTCAGCTTCAAAAGACATGAGATTAATGGGTTTACTTCGGTTATACAAAGAAGATTATATAGGATATATTTATTTCAGGGCAAAATTAATTTTGGCTATGGAAATAGTTTTGCCTTCAGTGTGCAGTAAGAGTTTTTAACATTTCAGTTAGGGTACATTGAAAGAGAAAAGGGATTAGCCCATAACTTTTTGGATATCAGAACTACACCTAATTCAAACTATTGCTGTTATTATCAACCTAATTCTTATAAAAGGAACCGTATTTATTTCAAACCTAGTTAAGAGTTTTGTATCTTGTGCTGGAGCAGATCCTTATGACCAGTTCTGACCTATTATTTAAGAGGAGGGTTTCCTGAAAACATCAAATGAGATAAATTGACACGTGCAAATGCAGTTACTAAAAAACTTGACCCTGTGCCACACAGTTCATGCATCTGAATGAACCATAGGCCTTGCTTTTGCCATAAGTGTTATGTTTTAAAATCTGTAAGTTGGAAGAACACAATATACTGTAATTGTAGTGTATTTGTAACAGCTTGTTCAAGAAGAGAATTTTGTAAAAGAACTATCATGAAGTGGAACTGAGCCAGCCAGATTACTGGCAAAGCTTCCTGCTGAATATGATTAGATAAAGGGAGAATGGAGACTGGAGAAAATTGATCCTCTCAGCAGAATTTGGCATAATTATATGCAGGATGGGGACTTAGTTATTATTCTGCTGTTAAAACCCTCAGGTGGCCAGAAGAAACATTCTTGCATATTCTGCTTTTTCAATCTAGTCCATGTAAAACAAAGATCATGTTAAGAAAAATGGAGATGTGGCTGATGTGGCCAAGTTCTATAAAGCTGGTTATTTTTTCCCCTAAAGGTTAGACAGTGGAAAGGGGTACTGGTACTGGTACAACTTGGGATTGCCTTACCAGCACTTCTCCCATAGACAGCTAACTTTTGTTTATCAGAAATTTTCATTTTAAGAAGTAAAATCTTTGAATTTCACACATGCAGTGCAGGATAGCCTCACCTCAAATGCTATTCTGGAAAGGCAACATCTTTGTAATGGTTCATTGCCAGCCTGACCTGAACTCTGCCTCCTCACATTGCTGTGACTCAAATTGTCATGTTTTTACTAACACAGCAGGACTTCTGTGATTGCAGACTTCTGTTTTTGCAAGGAACAAATGGCTTAGAGCTTTTTCATTGCTGTGTCATGCAAGTGGAGATGGTGCTAATAAGATGAAATAAGAATTCAGAAAAGATACAGAAGATTCATTAACAAAACAGGGAATAGGATATATAGATTAACAAGAAGGGGCGATTGCCCTCGATGTTACTGAGTGCAGTCAAACAGCAACAACGAAATGGTGAGAGGTGGGCACTGCTGGCCCATGGCCAACAGCTGAGTTTTTTTACTGACAAAGGGACTGTGAGCCCAGCTACACAAGTGGAATCCGCATCAGTGCTTCTCCTTTCCAAAAATCAGAAACAATTACGTAATTATTCAAACTAGCAACATGAAACAGAATCAGAGGAAAAGGAAACAAAAGAAAGAAGCTGTGAAAAAGGACAACTTGTCTGAAAGATAATTATATGCAGTTAAAAAGAACTAGGAAAAAAAGCTCTGGTATTGTGTGCTTACAGATTAGCAATGATCTTTCTTTAAATGCAGTTTGTGCTAGTTATGCTTATTTCTTCCATTTCAGAAGTAGCAAACATGATGGTTTCATAGCTCATGACTGGGTGGGTGACCTTAGCTGCTAGCCACCATATCTGGTCTGCCTCACTATAATTCTACTAATTAAAACACAAAAAGGAAAGAAAGGAAAAAGGAAATTTGATTTCCTAGTAGGACCCAGAAAAATCTCTCAAGTTGCCAGAGCTGAAACACAGTCATCTCTTCACTTCCTGCTTGTAACCCATTCCCTTCCTTCAGACAGGAATGACATTTATCTGCTGGAGCTGCCGTGTTTGTCCAACAACACGCTGGACTAGGAATTGAAAGAGAGTTCTTCTTTAAGCTAACCAGAAGGGTGCAACTGGAGGAAACAAAAAAATCAAAATATAGGCAAAATTTAGAGGAAATGACTGTTACAGCCATGGGTGATTAATGTGCATGGGCAGTGGGGAATGTTGCACACTGGTAAGATTAAGCAATAATGCTTTTAGCAGATATAAAATATGACTACATAAATGCTGGGCATCTGAATACTGTCTTAAGAGTCTGTAGTCTCACTTCTGGAGGGGTGTTGTTGGCTGACAAACTAAAAGATATCTACATTTTTCCTAGGCAGCAAAAGATGAAAGATAAAAATCTATGAGATTAATTATGGACACATCATTAATTTTCTCTAAAACAGTATTAAAGAATGGTTGGAGAGCCATTATCTGTAAAAATCAGAATAAATGTCCTAGGAAAAATGGTGACTGACATAAGTGTCATGAGGTCATCAGACACAGTTTACTAAACAGCAATTTTATTGAGGAAATGAGCCATGCCATTAGCTTCAGCCTGTCCCCAAACAAATCTTCATTAACTAACCCCTTCTGTGAAGCATGGCAAACAGCTCAGTCTTGATTATTGTTGGGAAGTCATCAGGGACTGCACCAGAGAAATCAGTGTAAATACAACTCCAGGAGAAGACATAGTTGCCTTCAACTTCAACAACTATTAAAATATTAATTCAATGGAGCTAAATAGGAAATCTGCATTGAGGGTAAAGACAAATCAAAGTGTATGAAATAAAAAAATCTTTTATAAAACACATTTTAAGCAGACAAACTGATAAGAATCAGCAAAGCAGCTTAAGTATAAGTGGAAAGCTGACTGGCAGATGATGTGCACCAGCAGCACACAAGGCATTAGCAGGCCTTGTTCTATAAAATTATTTAATGACGTTACCACTTTTGCAATGTGAACTTCTTTTCACTTAATCTAATTGAAGAAATGTAACACTTTCCTTTCCTTTTTTTTTTTTATGAAAAGCCATAATTTTGTAACTTACTGCAATTTTAGGAAGATGCATCCTAATTTGGACTCTGCAAAATTTCTACAAACTGCCCCAGTAGAAAGATACCCACTTGTTCCTGAAAGATACCCACTTCATCATTAAGCAAACATGCACTAGTTTTATTTTTCAAGTGAAATGTTTTTCATAACAATATGAATGAGCTAGATATTGCTGACAGCTTAAATTAATAATTTCCCTGTGCTTTTTTCTGTCTCTTAAGAAGCATATTGTCATGCTCCAATAAGAATAATAGACTTTTCAGGAGAATAAAATTAGATGTAAAAGATGATGCCAGATGATGCTGATACAGCCAGTACACTTCAGTGTCAGAAGCTGACAATGCCTCAGGCCCCAGATTAGTTCATGTCATGCTGGAAGTGAGAAAAAGGAGGCCTAGACCAGGTGGGTATGCCTAATCCTGCACCTATGATTAATTTCACATGTTCCCCATTACCACACTTATGTTCTTTGATAACCACACTGGGGTTTTTTTGGGCATTAGTTATGTAATTGATAATTCCAGTTTCATACATTTTGGCTTCGATAAAAAATACTTTGTTCTTGTGCATCTGCATAGGCATTGGCCAGAATGGCACTCTAAAAGAGTTCCTGACACTTTTCCATGCCTGCTGGAGAGGCAGTTGTCTGAAGATGGAGTGAGGCTTCCTCTCCACATCAGCAAGAGCTGGAAAAGTTAGTTTTTTGCCAGTTCTTCAAAAGACATGCATGTACCAAACTTAATGTGCAGAGGAGGAGACAACAAATGGTCTGGGAGAAGTGCACATGGTTGCAGTGCAAATAGAAACAACCCCTTGAACAGAGCCATGCTAGTTTGCAATGGGTGGTCTTTTTTTATCATTGTTTAGCACACATATATGAAATATTATTGCAGTGGTCAATTCTCAACATGGTGTTATGGACAACAGGTGCAAGGCACCCAGAATTCCTCCATTTTATTCTGCTGTACATGATCTCCTTGCTAATCATGGAGAAGGAAAGAAACAATTGCCCATTCAATCTCTTCCATTTATGGATGTGACAGAAACAATCTTGACAGTGGGTAATAAAATCAGTTTTTATTGTGCCACAAATTTGCCTGCTACTACAGGATAGGGGAAGTGTAAATATTTACCTCACTGACACTTTTCAGGATCTATTTTTTTTAGCAGCAAAATGGAAAAAAACCCAACTCCAAAATCTGAAAATATTTCTTGGAAATTGTTTTGCAAGCCATGTCTGTATTATGCCCTAGAATCTCATTGCACAGTTTAAGATTTCAACAGCAAAAGGACTAGAAAAGCTTACATTTTTATTTTATCAAAAAAATATCCTAAACTGGATTCAAGCAGATTCATGCTCCTGCCCCAGACTCCTCTGGTTGTAAAGGTACTGGCAGTGAAATAGAGGAGGAGGATGTTTCTGTGACACCAGGCATACAGAAACCATGAACTGGTTCTGTGATGGTGGCAGCTGAGGACACTCAGCACCTGACACAACTAGACCCCCAGTGAGCAAATTTTGCAGGAAAAGAAAGATATGTCTCAGCTTTGTAACTTAACAGACTGCTCTGGTCTGCAATATTGTACTTAAATTATTAAGAAATGTGTCTGCAGAACAGATGGGAGAAAGAATTCCCCTTCATTTGATGAAATTCCAGCACTGCTGCTGTGGTCCCAAAAATTCCCACAGCTATTCAAGCTTTCTATCCAGTGCCTACTTATCTGTCATGTTCATTATTTTCCATTCACTAGTTTTGCCAGCCCTTTGAAGGCAATAACAGGATTCTGGACACCATTAACTTGACGACCATTTCATATCCTTCTATATCTCCTGCCTGCAGGAAAACTGGATCCTCATCAGAACCAGAAAATATGTTCTAAAATAAATGTCAAAAACTGACTACACTGGGAGCTCAAACAGCATCAATAAAACGTGCTAGACAGCACATCATCTCCACCTAGTCTACACACCAATTTATACATGATGAAGGAATAAGGAGAAGACAAAGTGTTTTGGAAATATTCAGGTTAAAAGCTTCATGCATCTGTTTCTCACCATCAACTATTCACACAGGGAAAGGTGTTACTGATTCTACATAAAGAATGATTTTTGAAGTGCAGGCCACAATTCCGTTTCATGTTTTTGAGTACTTTGTTACTCAAAGTCTGTGTTTTGCCTTTGTTCTTCTCCTTCCCCTTTTGACATTTCTTCTCACCTTTTTTTACTTAACCATCAAACCCTTTGCCCTTCAATGAAAGCAGGTATGTTGAATTAGGAAAAAAAAAGTAAGAGTAAAAGAGTAAAGAGTAAAAACTGCTTTAACTGCTACTTGTTTACAGATACACATTTTCTCCAGCGGTGCATGTCACCCATAGGGTGGGCTATTGTATTCTATTAAAAAAAAAAAATGACCCCCACATATTTTCAGGTTCAGTACCCCTTCACCCCACAGGTACTCCTCGACTATGCCACCCAAACTCGCAGGACATGAGACAAACTTTACATTCAGTGAGGGTCTCCTCAGCTAAAGCGGCAGTAAGCACCCTCCAAAAGGGAGATAGACACTTCTGTTCTCAGTGAGCACTGGCAGAAATAAAAAGAGGGTCTCAGGACTGCAGCACATACTTGAAGTTCAGAAAAGGGGACAACTGGCAATACAAATCAGATTATGGGAGGGAGCTCTTACTCATAATGCCACGTGCAGTCTGTGGAAGCACGAGACACCAGAACAGATGTTGATGTGCCACGGGCTGCAGAGTCTGTGTAGACAAGGAGTGCCTGTTCAAGCATTAACCCTGCAGGTAGCTCATGTGAGGTTAACCACAACTGCCTATTTACACAAAATGACACTGCACACATCTGGGTGAATGTGGTGAAGCTTTTTGGCCGTGGGCAAAGTCCCAGAGGAAGATTGAGGAAGACTGAATGATTGTGTTGGTATTGGAAATCTTAACTAATGATGTCCTTGTCCTTACTTATCTCCTTTTTTTTTTTTTCCTGAAAGGAGAATAAGCATTTTGGTTTTAGCTGTGCATTAATCTACCTTCTAACATGAACTAACTCCCTCATAGCCAGATCCCAAATAGTGCAAGACAAGCTTCCTTTGAAGTATGTAACAAGACAGTCACTGACTTTGCCTGGATCAGAGCATGCAGCCCTAGCAACCCCACTGTCAGAGCTTCCCTTCATCCCTCCTCCTTCTCTCTGGAACCCTTCTTCTTTTGCTTCCCCCTTTTTAAATAAAAGAGGCAAATGGTAAAATGTCACGTGAGCATTCAGGGGGGCTGTGTGAGATAAGACAGGGTAAGGCCATGGCACCAGGTGACAACTCGTTCTGTCACTTGGGTGCAAATTACCCATCACGCAAAAAGGAAAGCAGCAGGTTTTCTCAGGACTTTGTGAGGCAGTCAGATTGAGGCTCATGGAGGAGTTGGCTTTTATTCACAGCTTGATTATTTTGGTCAAGCAGACCCTGATTTTTTTCTGCCACAAATCTACATAATTTTATTTGATTCTTTGTGAAGTTCAGAAGAAAGTTAAAAGAAATTGAGAGAAAAAAATTTCAAACCACAAATAGCCTGCCAGCATTCGTTTTGCTATTCTATTACAATATTCTGACTTCCATCTAAACCTTCCCAGGGGGATACATATCTACATTTTACTTTAGCTAAAGACAGAATTAATTTGAAAATTATTACAAGAAAGAGAATGGTTATCAAAATACCATCATTTTGACTGTGCAGAGACAAAAAATAGTCATCTTCCTCAACAGAACAGGCAAGAGATCTGTCACAGTAGAGGGTTCTGTGGTATTATTTATTGGTTTTTAGGGTTTTTTTTCCCCTCCTCTGATAGCTTAGCGCTCAAATCCTTGATCAAAGCAACCAGGAATTGTTCTGCTCAGATGGCTTACTGCATTTTAAGTGGGATGCAATTTAGCACTCTCCCATCTGACGAAATCTAAATTCAGTAAGGGAAAACAATTTCCAAAGACCAGTACATCCATTTCCCCGTTGAGAGGCCAGACAAAGGTTGTGGCATTAGAACAGATTACCAACATCTGTCTACAGTGTGCTTTTGATAAAAGGAACTGTTAGACTCTGATGGCAGTGAGACTGTCCCTCTTTGCAAAATAGCATTAGGTGTTTTCCAGATCCCAGTATTTGAGTTGCATTGGGCTTGTTGAGCATTGTAAGAAGCAGTGCAGTGAGACTGGTGCAGTAGCAAGAAAGAAAAAGAGTAAATCACATCTCTATGTATACTTCAGAGGTTCTGCAATTTTTTTAATGCGCAGTTTTCTTTGCTGCCACATTTCCTTTGGGTTTGTCTGTCATATTATTAAAGAAACAAAGCAGGGTTTGTTTCAAAAAGTGGTTAATAATGTACACACCCCATAGTCTACCATAGCTTCTAAGAGCCAATTACTGTTAGACTGTTGCATAAACACATATTTAGGAAGCATGAAAATGTGCAATTATTTACAGTACTCAGTACCTAATACATCATATTTGAGCTCCAAAATGGGAATTACTGACATGATGAAATATAATGGCTCCAAACAAATTGCTGTACTACAAGAGGGGCCCTGTAGAGCTGTACTCATTAAACACACTTATTAAAAATTCTGAGTTTTTAAAATCAAAAATCACTCAGTCACTTAAAAAAGCTCATCATCACCACGTAGCTCATCTGTAACTTTTTGCAAAATCCAATGGCTCAAGAGAGCTTTGCAAGTATTATATCTGGGGAAAACCAAAATATTGAGGTTTGTCTTTAAGGAATGACGTGGAACTTGGTGAAGGTGAGTGGCAGCACATGGCTGGAGATTGGGCAGTAGCACAAACTAAAAGAAAAACCTGAGTTATTTTTACACACTGGTTGTATTAGTTATGCATAGCCTCTTCAGGGAAGAGGTCTAAGTCCTGCTTTCCAAAAGACAGTGGAAAAAGCACATTAATCTATTTTAGGAAATCCACATTAATCTATTTTAGGAAAAATGGCAGGAATTACTACTCAAAATGTGATCCCATTATATAAATTGGGGCATGTCTTCAGTTACTGATTCAGCTCATTTCTGTCACTGCCATCACAAAAACATTGCAGTGGAAATAAGCTGGAACAAAGAAAGATTCTGATCTTTGTTGTACTTTTCCATAAAGTGAAAATTTAATTATTTGTTCTTGAGCTAAGGAATGATGTATCCCTTATTCTCAGTGTTCTGAGAATTAGAGCAGTGACCAGTTCCTGAGAACAACATTTTGAGATAAAAGTTACAATGTCCTCTCACAATTTTCAAATAGAAAAGGACTGTGGTTTCATTTCATTTTATATCCTGCTGCATATTCCACCCATTAGTTTGCAATTACAAGCTGCCGTGGGAAACCCGCTTCCTTGTGATGTGATTCCAGGTTTATTTCAAAGAAGGTTGGTTCCTACCCCTGTGTTCAAGTCAGGTAACTCTGTCCCCAAAACCACAGATACACAAGGCTGCTGAGTCAGAGCTGCTGAAATCACATCAGCCTTGCCCTGCACCTGAGTTTGCCTTTAGGACACCAGACCTGAGCCAAACTGCTGCCTCTGTCAGAGGCAGACCTGTCAGCCAGCCCAAGCTGCTGGCAAAGGGCAGACTTGCCTTGCAGGAGTGAGCAGGAGAGACTGTTTGCCATAATCCATTGCTTCTTGGGTTGTGGCAAAATCACTGAGGTTTCACGCTTGTTTATGGGCTTAGAAAAATGTTAATTCTCAGCTAATGAGACTTGAGGCATGCAGTGCTCACTCAGCAGAACAACTTTTAAATTACTGTTTTGCTTGTAATGACTTCCTGTACATTTGTTATGGTACATCAAGTGGCATTTTTTCTCAGCTAGGTGCTGGACATTCAGGTGCTGTGAGACACAGGCGTGGCTGCAGGCTCCATCAGGGCACTTCCACAAGAACGTGCACACCAGCAGGAGTGGGGTACACAATCATGGGATCAGGACTCTCTCACTGCCTTAGCACACTGGGAGGTCTCCATGAAACTGGGGTCCTGAACATCCCTACAAAAATCTCCAGTAGTGGTGCATTTGATAACACACCTACCTAGTCTGAAACTAAAGCAGAGCTCAAATCCAAACATGCTCTGTACACCTTTAGGGAGAACTGTGTAAATCTGAACACCTGAAATGATTTATCACTTTTTGTGTGTGCAGTATAATCAAAAGAAATGAATTAATGGAAAAATGAATTTAAGCACATTCCATACAAATATATGCAAAGGGCTTCCACAAATTTTTTCATATCTGTATCTAAATTAATGCAAGATTAACAAATAATAAAACATTTCATTTTAAGTAACTAATCCCTGCATCCTCTTTATTTGTGCTCCACTTGAAAAGAATAACACTTAATAGTTCTTTGCATAGAACAATAGGGATTTCTGTTAAAGTTATCCTTCTCCTCTAAAATAATGCTTTTCCCATGGCAGAGTTGGTGGGGCAAGAGTATGATTTTCCCATTTTCAACCTGGGATATATCCAAGTTGTTTGGACAGCTGGAGAAGTTAACCAAACTAATGCTGTCTCAAGAAAATAGCAGAGTTGTTCCGTGTTTTTGGAAGTGTTCACAAAGTAAGCCAACATATTCCTTCAAGACATTTTAAGCTTGTGGTTTTGAATAATTAAGATCTTTCTCAAGTTCTTACCTCACTATGAGTCTTAGCCCAAATGTCTAGAAGCATGTCAAGCAAATAGAGAATAAGAATAGTAAGGAAAGATGGAATAGCAAAGGGTAATACTGTTTTTTCATTCCCTGTATTTGAAACACATTTATAACTTTGGAGTTTACTGCTGTAAACTCCTCCAAATGACGTTTTCAAATGTGGAAAAAAAGAATTAGGCCATGCCCTACAAAAAAGTCCTTTTCTTATCCTTCCTGAATTTTTCATTAAAAACCTTCACTGGCTTCATAAAAATGGCGGGTTTTGGTGTGATGTGGAGCTTAACATTCATCAAACTGACTACTAGGATAGACGAGATGAAGCTTGTGCTAGCTACAGTCAGACATCTCTGAAATTGGAAATAATGTTCTCCTCCAAGGTCAGATCATCATTAGTAAAGGAAAACATTTTAAAGTGCTGATTTAAGCAATTTGATAGCAGATCCAAATGCAGAACACATTTTAGGATTACTCAAGGAAAGAGAGAAAATGAACCGTGCAAATTCTTTATCAAACAGTTTTCTACAATCCTCAGATTTATTTTGAGTTTCAACATCTGCATGAAGGTCTTAATGTAGTTATATTCCTTCAGAACTTCTGTGGAAATATGTTAATTTTGGTACAGATCCAGAAACCAACCTTAGCTTAAACTGGAAATCACATGTGAAATCCTAATTCATTGTTTCCTTTTGAACAGAGCAGTCTCTGAAAGGGCAGCTCTGAGGAATCCAAGAGACTTGCATCTGGCACACACTCAGTTACAGCTTCCTTATCCACAGGATTTGATTTTATTTTTTAATTCTGCCTGGCACAAGTCAGTTTTTAGACTTGTTTGCATTTTATATGCTTATTTATTTATTTATTTATTTATTTATTTTTAATTGACTAGGCAGTACCTTAGAGATTTTCCACAAAATACCTGACTTGTCTTGATCAGATGTTCCAATGAATGGAAGGAAAATGGTTTGCTCAGCTGAAAGACAGTAATTAGCATATACTGTGATGACTCTCTGTCCTTCTCTAACCTGCTGGCTACACAGCATGACTTCCTTGGGATTTTTATTTATTTTGCTTTTAAGCAGAAGTGTAATATTACTGAGAATCACCAGATGGCATTGCTGCAGAAAACTCTGATAATTCTCTTTGCCTAACTCTACAGAGGATAGGTACTGAATTGCAATCTAATGTAGTTTTTCCTGATGTTACTACTTGAGCTCTATTAGAGAGATGTCATTACATATTATTATATTATATTATATTATATTATATTATATTATATTATATTATATTATATATTTGTATGCACGTGTGCTCATGCCTGAGCCCTCAAAATGTCATAAGGTTTGTTTACAGCAAAGGATCATGCATGGCTGCATAGAGAAAGTTTAGAAACATAGACACAATAAAGCTGAGAGAAGATGTTCTTTAGACTACTTTAACATTTCATTGTTTCTTAATTACTGCATTCTTCAAGCTCATTGAAATGATTCACAGACTAAAAATTGTTAAAAGGGTACTTATTCAGTGACTGTATTTGTTGGCTGGAGCCCTTCAGCTACAACAGTTGCATCTGCAAATAACTTGGGATCAAATTATGTAAGAACTCACAGCTCATTAAACTCCTCTGAAGAGACCAAATGACCTGGGTGTTAATTTTTAGCACAGCCTATGGTGTATAACATATGCCAGCACTTCAGAGCTGCTCTGCCTCCCAGCCTGCACAGCTCTGCTCCTAGGGATGGCTCCAGTCAGGATACCTACGTGGGTAGCACTGATACTGAGAGAGCAAATATGAGGGTGAATGGAGCTTTTCAGCTGATTAGCTTCCAAGGCATGAGGCAGCTGTGACGTAGAACTTATTACAGAGAACACTTAAGCATGTCCAGAGGAGGGCAACGAGGCTGGTGAGGGGCTTGGAACACAAGCCCTGTGAGGAACGACTGAGGGAGCTGGGGGTGTTCAGCCTGGAGAAAAGGAGACTCAGGGATGACCTTATCACTCTCTACAACTCCCAGAAAGGTGGCTGCAGTCAGGTGGGGGTTGGGCTCTTTCTCCAGGCAGCACTGACAGAACCAGAGGACACAGCCTCAAGCTGCGTCAAGGGAAATACAGGTTGGATATTATCATGGAAAGAGTGATCAAGTACTGGAATGGCCTGCCCAGGGAGGTGGTGGAGTCACCATCCCTGGATGTGTTAATAAAAGACTGGATGTGGCATTGAGTGCCATGGTTTAGCTGAGGTGTTAGGGCTGGGTTGGACTCGATGATCTTGAAGGTCTCTTCCAACCTTGTGATTCTGTGTGTGATTTATAATTCCATATAGAGTGTCAAGATTGCATTTTCTCTTCCTCATTCCAAAACCCTTCATTTAAAAGCAAGGATAAGGGAGTTTGTAGCCAGGTGGGTGTTGGGAGGAAAGGGTTAAAACCAGAAGATTTGGCAAAGAGGGAATAGTTTTTGCTTGAAGTGACCTTGCAGCTGGGAATGCTAAGAATGTCACAGTGGGAAAGTGTCTGTTTATTATGCCCAGTGCTGTTCATTCTCTGCTGGTTTTGAGAAGTAGAATTCCTGTGTAGAGACAGCACACTCACAGGCATGCTTAGCCTTCTGCTGGAAGTGAGATATCATAAAAGTACAGCCTTGTGATAAATTGCATGTGTGCAAAGCTCTTTGATACCTGGGGCAGACAGTGTGTTCCCTTGTCACTGTGGGCTTAGGAACTGTCCATTAGGAACTGAGCCTAACGGACCCTGTGCCTCTGTGTGTCTCTTTTCACCAGGATGAGCTAAGCCCAACAGAGCCCGTGTCCCAGTGTGTCTCTGCTGCCCAGTGGTGTTGGTGAGGTAATGACACAACTCTACTCTTTGCATACATGGGGGTTGGCCTCTTCTTCCAGACAAACAGGGACAGCATGAGAGGACTTAGTCCTAAGCTGTGCCAGGGAAGATTTAGGTTGGACATTAGCAGGAACTTTGGTGGCAGATTTTGGTGAGGTTAGGATTTTCCTCCCCACTCATAGTGTAACATTTCACCCCTTTGGTGACATCATGTTTGTGCCTCCACCTCCAGTTTTACACTTGGGCTCAGTTTCATCCATCTGCAGCCACCCCTCAGTGTTCCCACAGCAGCACTAGGGTCAGTGCAGGCTGCAGAGGCCACCAGGAGGGCAGCCACCCTTAGCTGGGCTCTGTGCCATAACCAGTGCACAGATTTGTAGTTAGACTGGACACATCCTCAGGAACTGAACTAGAGGTGCAATTCCTGATTTCAGAACTAAACCACCAACACTGTGTGGCAAAAGGAAATGAAAACCTGAGGCTGCCACCACAACAGCAAAGGCTAACAAGCCAAGTGTGGTTTTTGTCCATAGTTCTTGCTTTATCCAGATCCCCTGGAAAGCTGTGGATCATTGCTCTAGAGGAACAATTTTGAATCCAGTAAACTAGCAGCTCTCCTGTCTTTTCCACCATCAAGCTGGCATTTTCCTGGAGTTTCAGCTGTCAAAGACATTCCCAATATCAGTGTATGATCACAGCTTTGGTATTAGTGAATTAAAAGCCATGTTCTTGAGGGTATTGCTAATGCTGATGAAAACAGTCTTTCTTGGTTGAACAGGCAGAGATGCTTTAGGGGCAGGGGGACTCTTCTCTCATTTGGGAATGTTAAAATTATTTTTAGATCATAACTGCTCCCATGTCTCCACAAAAGCATTTGCAACATCACCTCAGTGGAGATAAACCTGAGATACTGTTCTCCTTTCTTCATGTCTGCCTAGTTGTTGTGCCATTTCCCATTTTATTGAAGCAGATATTAATAGAAACCATCAACATTGCCTCTCATATTTCTCTTCCGTGGGCCAGGCACAGGCAACACCAAGGTAGTCAATATAGATGCTTTTGAATAGAATGAATTCAACTCTAATCTCCATTAAACAGAGAGTGGTATGTAAGTCAGGTACTAAGAGACAAGTTGTCTGAAATGCTACCAGTGGAAGGGAGGGGCCCTTGGAGCCCAAGAATTAGAAAATGAAAAAGATAACTTGTGGAAGTAAAATTCCCACAGCAGAAAATAGACATCTACAGCAATCTTTAAATGCTTGTATGAATGTCCAAAGAGAGTACTGAAAATCATTCCCCTCTGCTTTTAACAGCCTGACTACAGAAGCAATAACCCAAGACATACTCACTGGATTACGTTTTTCAATATCACAATTTTGTTCATACAATTTTTAAAATAAAGTCAGCTACCCAGAGAAAAGACCAGGCATCTATGGTTGCACTACAAAAAAGGGACCATAAACAAGACATAGCTTACAGTACACATTTTCCTCTTTCATGTTTTCCAGTGTTTTTGGCTGGCACACACAGCCAACCTGCTCCATTTATACACCATCATCCCCAGATGCAGGCATCATTTTCCTAAGTGACAGAAACAACCTCTTACATACAGATAATGAAAAAATAGTTATTCTCTTCTGCATTAATGATCACAGTTATTTTTATAAAGGGAAAGTGTTACCAAAGCCATTCTCACAGAATAGAAAACCCTGATCTTACAAAGATGACTGCACACTGAAAAATCCCTGAAAACTCCCATCCTTCTGCTTTTGCCTCAGAATATGTTTGACACAAACTAATACCACACAATGAAGTAGTACACACCTTATGCAAATCCTGTCTTTGTGGTTTGGTGCAAACCCTGTGTGCTCACAAGGGCTATTTCTATAGCAGAAATGCTGTTGTGAATACTATTTCTTTAGTGATTTAGATGAGAACTGCTCTGCAGAATTTGCTAAAAACTCTTTGATGCACTGCCAATATATTTCCAACAGTACTTAAACTTGCTACTTTTAGAAAAATCTTTAATTTAGCTGAACATTTTTGGTAAAAGGATTTAAAGTGTTCTTTGATGACATAAAACAATTGACAAGCGGCTTTAAGAAAGACTTACAAGGAATAAACAACTGCACCTGTGAGATAACGCACAAAAGGACAAAAGTTTACAGAAAACAGAAATGAAAAAATACAGCAAAAGAGATAGCTGGTACAGTGAAATACATATAATAGTCAATATTAGTCAAGAATATGATTAGTATATGAACAGTACATGAGTAGTAAATGAAGCTTGTGTAAAACAGTGGAATGGTTGCACAGAAGTCAAAAGAAAGAGGCTCTCTCTCATCCTGCCACAGGGAAGAGCACACACATGTAATGGCTCCTGCCTCTTGCTTTCCTGAATGAGAGAGGCAGATTTGGAATTTGGTTTTACTTGGTTTTTCTTCCCCTTAACCACTGTTTTGGTGACAAAATCTGAAATTCATCATGGTTATTTCCAAAAGAAAAGCAACCTCAAACATTAAAAGGAAGGTTTGAAGTCTCATGTTTACACCGAAACCTCTCCCTCTAGCAAGGGAGAATAGTTTGAGCTGCAGAAAGAATGTAACAGCAAAATGTGGACATGCATGTTTTGACCTGCAGATTGCTTCTTCTTTTCTTCATTCTCACCTCTTAGATGGGGTCTAGAGAGCTGGAACAGTCTCTTCATGCCAGTAAAAACCACATCCAGCAACTTATACAATCACTTCATTTGTAGAAGACCTGATCAGAGGGACCCTTCTCTGCTGGTCACAGCCAGCAGAAATGCTAACCCAAAGCCTTTTTGTTCAGCCTTGCCAAATTGTGATTGCTTTTTTGGGGAGGATAGAGAGACGAGACATGACCTTGGACTTCCCCTCTATGTGCTTTTAGCTCAGAATAAATTAGCTTGGACACAGAAGGAACCACAACTGCATCAGTCTTTGTCTGTGCGTGGTTTGGGGCTGATTAGTCTGTCCAGCTCCCTGGTGAAACCCAAGACTCTGTTAAGGGCTTGGCATCTGGCAGAGAAAAGCTTGATCTGATGGAGATGCACTCGAAGTACCTTCCCTTTCTGCCCCCCCTCTGGATTTCCCTTTGTGTTACTCACCAGTACTGCTCTGGATGGTCCTCACCGTGGTGGTTGTGCGCGGGGGAGACGAGGAGCGCAGCGATATGCACTCGTCATCCTGGGAGCAGCCCTTCTCGATGGCTCTCACATAGCTGTGGCTCCGCATGCGGAAGCAGCCCGGCATGGGCAGGTCCAGCGCTTCCACGGCCTGGGACTCCAGCTCGCTGAACACCGACTCGCAGACGGATTCGAACTGCCCGTTCACCTCCATCTCGCTCACCTGCGGGCACACACCGGGCACGGTCAGAGCATCCCGTACGCGGACACTCCACACTGCCTCGCGCAAACACTCTCAAGCTACTGTGGCCCAGTGGCAAACACCTGTTAGGGGATCCCTCTGCACGTGAAGAAAGATAAATGGGACATCCCATAGCAGCAATTGTGAGGGGAAAAAACAGTGTATAAAAATGGGAGACAGAGGTGCTGGGCAAAGATTCAGCAGAGTTTGGGCTCTTGGCTCTTCTGAAACTGGTGGGAAGCCTGGAGCCCTCATAGCAGCTTCTGTTTTATGTGACCCAGGGCCCACGGCAGAGGTTGAATGTTTGATCATTGTGATCATTACATGTAAAATAAAGATCACACTTTCATTGTGGGGTGAGGAAAAAACCAAAAAGGGTCAGCTTAACCCCAGTACATTATCAATGCAATCCACAGGCAATCACACTAACAAAAACCTGAGTGTCTGGAAAGCTGGAGGGTAGCAAATACAGGAAGGGGAGGTTGGTAAGGGAACCAGCTTTGCTGCTGGGGAAAAATGTTTGTAGAACTAAATTTCTGGCTGAGAGCAGATGCAAAGGAATCCTTAGATCCTTTGTGCAGCAGACACTAGGTGGTGACAAAGACCTGCACTCATGGTGGCTAAAGAACATTCAAAAACTTCCTACAGGTCTTAAGAATCTGGAAAACATTTACCTTGGCTTAATTAGCAGTCTCACATTTCTAAACTGAGAATTGAGCCCTGAGCTTGGCATTAAAGCACAATAATTATCACTGTAGGAAACATGCAGATGGAAACCATCACTTGAGGATTTTGTTAGCTTTCAATCATGTACAAGACCAAGTTAGCAGGAGAAGATAAGACTATGTTAGGAAGGTAGGAAAAAACTCCATTAGAAATTCTCTTCCAAGATTAATGTTGCCAAGAAAAATTTTTTGTGGAGTCTTTGTACGCATAACTGAAAGATCTCAGAGAGTAAAACATATTTTTTTCAAAGGAAAACTATTTTAAAAAGCAGGGAAGAGTAGTAGGTAGTACAACAAAAAGAATCATCTTACTATGGCAGAGAATATTCAATCCTCAAGTAAATATCTCTGAATTAATGCATTTTTAAACCAAAAAATCTTTTTCACCTTGGCAAATAATGACCACTCCTTGGCTGACAGTTTTGTGTGTTAGGTGTGCAGCTAAACAAGTAACCTGACCTAATGTTCATGTAGTTGCCTCTAAGACCTAAATTTCTGTGCTGTTTTCTCCTAGATACATCCCTCTTTTAGAGCATCAGCCCATGCTCTATGCAAAGTGCCTCACTTCAAAATACTCAGGTGAATACTCTGAAGTGTCTAAATATAGCATACTGCAGAAGGGGAAACTACAGCTCCATATTGGACGTGTATTTGTTATACACATGCAGTCCTGGTGTCACTGATGTCACACACTTTTTTTGACATGGCGATGACTTGGTGTGCCAGTCATAAGGGATCAGTATGCGGCACCACAAATCCTGCCTGCTGCCCTTCTGGAATAGCTTAAGGAAGTTTTTTCATCGAAGTGATTTACCCAAATGATCCACTTAAGCTAACAAGCCAAAAATCATACCAAGGAGCTAGAGGAGGTAGCAGATTAACTACTGGCCCTCTGCCCTGTGGTGTTCTGTCACTTTTGCTTCTTTCAGATCTGTTCCCTGTGAACCCAACTGTACAAGCATGCTGAATGCAACAACAGGCTATTTTATAACATTAAAACACATACACTGAATCTGTCACAGTGGACTTCATTTTTCTTCTTGTTTAAGAGCATGAAGATCTCTTACAGGATTTCAGGGCAAAAATACAGACAGATTTTTGCACTTAATACATATACTGTCATATTTGTACTATTTAGGTGAAAAGTTTGGAGGTACACAAAGTAAAGAATGCATAAAATAGCATATAGAAAATAAAATCTCTAATAGAATTGTGGAGTACAAACTATTAACAGCCTGATTTTACTTTAGCGCCTCACTCAGCACAGAAACTTTTCTTTGAGGCATTCAAAAATTTTTGGTTGGAGGCACTAAGCACAAGATCCTTAAGAACCCTGTTGAATGACAGTGTTGGTGAGCACCACTTAAAGCAAAATCCAATTTCACCTATTGCAAGCAGTGTTCAGTGTGACACCTGCTGCCCAGGCTGCCCCAGGGCACGTCACCCACCTGGCTGATGGTGCTCATGGCTCTCATGTAGCTCTCGTTGCGGGAGCGGAACTTGGGGGATGTCAGCAGCCCTGCAGGGTCCAGGCTGTCCAGGCTCCTGTTGATGGAGACTTCGCTCACCGCCCTCAGGTAACTGTGGCTCCGGATCTGAAGCTTTGGTGAGTGTTCACTGGATATCCTGGGAGTTTTGGGTGAGGGGAAAAAAGAGAAAGAAAGGAAAAGGGTATTCCATCAAGTCCAAATGGCCTCACCAGGAGTGAGAATAACCAGATGTTTTTCAGTGGAACAGCATGACTTGAACAAGTCATGACACAGTCCTTGTATATTTATAAAATAAAGGCAATGTCACTTCTTTCATTTGGATTACCCCATCCTTTTATTTGGTGTAAGGAAGAGAAAAGGATGGAAAGGATTTTCTTTTCATTTTTTGTAAACCATGTGTAAGCAGAATGGCAAAATCACGTTCATTTTCTTTACTGACAGCAGAATGGAAAAATCTTACATTGTACTGACAATGACAGCATCTAGCTCCAGCAACGCCCCCCACTATATGGGACTTTTGAAGTGACAACACTGAAATGACTTCATGAGTTGATTTAAAAAGAACAAGAGGAGCCACTGAGATGAGCAGCAGAGAAAGCCCTGTGGCCTTACAGAGATGAATGCAGCAACCATCAAAACCAGCTGGGGAGGCAGGTAAAGAAAGAAGAGGCCTGATAGTTTGATCAGCTGGATGATCCTAAATTTATCAACTGAACACCTACATCTCAAAATGCTGCTGGTGACGTGGCTCTGACATGTTCTCATGTATGTACTGATGAAACAGGACTGTTTCTCATGGGGCTTTCAAGGGCGTACAGACCAATAGGGCAGGCAGATCGCATAAACCATGCAAAATGCACTCATATTATGCCTTAACCTGGGAAATTATTCCAGCAGCATAGGCCACCTGATAAGATTTGATATGCTTTAAATTTTGTTTTAGACCTGGCTTAAGCCACGACTTGGCAAAATGTATGCTAGGGAAGTAGCTTTACACAATGATGTCAAATTAGAAGTTTAGAAGTCACAGTTGTATTTCTGAAGTGATAACTTTGCCTAGATTTTCAATACAAGTGACAGGTGAGATGTACAAGGAATCAAAACCAAACAAAAACCCCTCCCCTCCCATTCCCCAGGGAATTTGTACTTCTGCTATGTTCTTGTCATATGTGCTAAGAGTCAGTTTTATCCTCTGAATGTGCTGGCTAAGTGCTGTCTTCACAACCTGAGGCATCCTATAAAAATGTGAGTCACAGAAAGTGTGTGAAATACACTTGTATGAAATACAATAAATTTGGGGGATATGTCTTTTGAAGGAACTCATCAATGAATAAAGTATCAAAAGGGTGAGTCTTTATATGTTTTGTGATTTTAAAATATTCTTCATGTACCACAAAACAAACTAATTAAAATATTAACTAAATTTTCCATTTTAAAATGTAAATCTCATAGAGATGTTTACAGGTATATGAAAGAAAAATCTGTAAGTTAATTACAGGCTTAATCTTTGCCTCCTAGTCTTTAGAAATACATGTACAGCTGACCTGAAAGAAGAGAATCCATTTTATGTCTAATTCCTGAAGCATTTGCAGATTTTTGTATTCAAGTATCTAATGATGGTAATTAGTATCAGCAATTTTCCAGTGGCATGCACAATTCTGGTAATTGTCAATGCATTTTGGGAGGACGATTCCATTGTGTAATTGCTCACCTAAGTAGTACAGAAACTGGGTCTGTTTCTGAATGGTCCAATACTGTAATAAAATCTAGGCCATCTCTACAATACCATATTCTCTGGCTGCTAATTACCTTGCTAATAAAAATACATAAACTTATGCTAATTACCTGATACTCCTGTCATAAGATGAAGAGAAAGCCTTTGCTTGCCATTTGCAGTGTGCATACAGTGCAATACAACAGCTATTTCCATACTCTTTGACTCCTTACACCATTTGATTCCACATTACAAAACCTGTTTAGGCATCAGAATAGGTGGTGCTCCAAACAACCCAAAAAAAGGCAGAAAAAGTGGTGAAAAGTCAACTGTTGGTAATGGTTACATTTATTTACAGCATTTTGGTAACTATCACTAACCATGTAACTCTTGGAAAAAATTTTATTGCCTGTTATTGGATTAAAAAACCCAGAATGAATAATTCAACAGACATAATTTTTTTGATGCATGTGAGCTACTTCACCATGCTGCAGATCTGCAAGCTGATCAGCGTTGCCTGAAATGCATTTTCTAGATTGGTTCAGAACGTATTTTATGATTATGATGTGAACAGTTTGCTGCCAATATATGACATGCAAAATTCAAATAAGCTTGATTAGCTGCCAGTTAGTCAAATACATCACCTGGGGCTTGTTGCTGCCCACTGATTAGCTGAGCTTGCAAGAACACTGCAGCACACCACAAGAGGCAATGCACAGATATTGCCAGACAGAAACCTGCAAGTGCTGAGGGACATGCCCATTAAAGAGTGGAACCAATTTAACAAGATGCAAGTATCTATAGCACAAAGATTTTGCTGTAGCAGCCAGAGTAAAGATGATCTAAGATACTCATGGACGTGGCATGGAAAGCCACCACAAAGAGCATAGACACGAATTTTCTGTATGCATTAGTGTTGCATATTATTTTCACAACTCTACTTGAAACAAAGGAATTCCTCATAAAAGTGGTGTGTTCCCCCTTTTTTTCAGATGTGGGTCCTCAGCACAGCTGCCTTTTTTTTTGTTTTTGTTCCTCGCTATGCAACTGGTCAGTTTGACACAAATCCAGAACTGTATTTTACAGGGGCTACTAATCTTAATCTGTGCACACCTCCCATCTCCTGTATAAACCAGAGGAAGTAACTGGGTGCTGTTGAAGGGGCTGATAACACAGAGAAAGAAACATTGAAGGCTTGCATTTATAATGATTACTGCTGCTTTTATAGCTGTGTAATAAATTGTCACTATGTCCTACAGTAAAGTTTAATGAACAGCTGAAATGCCACTGGAAATTTTGATAATATGCCACTTAGGAATAAATCTGACTATGTATGATGTGCAAGATCTGAACGTATAATTAATTTTCTTGGAGTTACTATTACCAGTACTGTGTAAATGAAAATACTCTTTTCTTCCTTGAGGGTTCAAGCCTGTCTCTTATTTATCCTGCATTACCTAAATTTCTGTTTGTGCCATTGTAATTTCCACAATAAGTAGAACATGCCAGGGACTGAGACTTTGGGACAGCTCTTTGGCCAATACAAAATGGTCTTTTGGCTTCACTCACTGCATTGGATGTATTAGGTGGTGGAAGTGGGATGTGAATTATTTAGGTTCTTAAACAAGCTCCCCAAGCACGCTCCATCATTTCTGAGCTGCACTCACGAGTGGCAGATCCTCACACTGGCTGCACCATTCCTGCTCCCCACACTGCTGCCCTTGCCCAGGCCTCACCCCAGAGGATGGGAGCACAGCCACAACAGCATCACACGGATACCCTGATCACAGGGTGGGAGGCACAGCACTACTGGATGTGCTTCCCAAAAACCACAGCAAGAGGCACCAGGAGGAGATGAGGGCTCTGTGCTGCTGCTGCTCTGCTGATTGCCATTGTGGGCTTCCCAAAGGGATTGACAAGAGAAGGAGCCAGGCCTGGGCTGAAGTGGTTGGAAATGGAGTCTGCTGAGTCCCAGCAGATAAAGAAATACTTCTCTGGGTAGAGGAAGGCAAGTGCCTCTGATCCACACTCACTGGGATGCACTTCTCAGTGCATCAGAGAAGATCAAGGTACCCTCTGCCAATGAGGCCAAAATGCTAAAGAAATTCTATGAGAAGCTCTGAGAGGCAGAAGAATGTTAATTTAATCAGAAAACATGTTCTAGTGAAGCATCTGAACAAGAAGATCATGTAGGTGTATAAAGGAAATCTTTGCATACTGCACTGGGATTTCTGCTCTGCACATTTTGAACTCACTGAAGCCTAGTCTCCTGTTTTCATTCAAATAGAGAAAAGAAAGTATTTAAAACACTCATCTAATCTCCCTACCTGACTCAACTATAGATAAGAACAATTGCAACATGCATGGTAAGAAATACTTTTAACTCCCTGTTACAGATGTGTTTGTATTTACATATTAACATAATTTACATTATTTAGTTCAGATGAAAACACATTCTGGTCCCTCATTTACTTGATTATTTGCAGAGTAAGCAGTTGGTTGGTGTAGGCATTTATGAGAGGAGCTAGACTCAGTTGCTTTGCTCTGGAGGCTACAGGGGAGATGGAGAGGGACCATTCATCAGGAATTGTAGGGAACAAACAAGGAGTAAAAGCTACAAACTGAAAAAAGAAAAAATTAGGTTAGATATTAGGAAGAAATTCTTCACTGTGAGGATGGTTAGACATTGGAACAGTTGCCCAGGGATGCTGTATATGCCCCAACCCTGGCAGTGCTCAAAACCAGTTTGGATAAGGACTTGAACAACCATGTCTAGTGGGAGGTGTCCCTGCCCATGGCAGTGGGGGAGGGGGCTAGATTATCTTTAAGGTCATTGCAAGCCCTTAACACTCCATGATTCTGTGGTTCTATATCAAAGGTTTCAAAATGCTCGGTTAGCAATTAACAGTGAAATAACTTTGAATATGTTCTTGGAAGAGTTCCTATGCTTTGAAAATGTCTTTCAAATGACAAAGATAGACAACAGGGATTTACATAAGCAGGCAATTTTAGTTTCAAGTATTTTCTTTTAATTTAGAAATGCACAATGCACTCTGTCATATACGTGCTCTTTATAAAAAGCACCTTCATTTATCACATTTTATTTCTGAATGAAGAAAGGGAAAACCAAGCCTTACAATGGATTTTTTTTTCCCTTTAGGCCAGATACAATATAATAAAACATAGTCCTGAGACTGTATTGTCTCGTGCAAGTTCAGCAGTCAGAATCATAGCACAAAGTACAGTGTTGTGCCAGATGGGGATTGTGTTCTGCCAACAGAAAATGACAAAGCAGAGTAAAGTAAAAGTGCAGAAACATGTCCCAAATGCTTCTGTAAGCCAGCAGAGGAGTGTGCTAAAATTTGCCTTCAAACAAAGAAGAAGACCTCAAAAAATACACCACATGCAACATGAAACCAAGAACAAATAAATCTCAAAGCCACCACTACTGTTAAGTATCCCAGCTCTCAATTTTGCTGCATACAACTGACAGCTTGGTTCCATGGGGATAAATTATCCTCTGCTGGGTGTCCCACCCCTGGTGTGGCTGGTGGGCACATCCAACATACATTTCTCTGCTTAATTTTATTTGCATTTTAGTGTTGCTAGAAGGTAGAATAATCCAGTGCAGCCTGACACAAGATGGACACTGAAGGACACCAGAGAGGAAGATGTAGAGAGCAATTTACTGATGTAAATGATGATGCCCTCCCCACTCCAGATTTTTCCTGGATTTGAAGATCTCCTTTTGCATTCTTGTTTATAAACAAGTGAACCTCTTCATGGGGAGTTCCTGCCTTGAAGCTAAAAAAAATCCCAATAAAACCTCTCTTTAAGTCCAGACCCGCTAAAGGGTCAAGTGTGAGAAAGAAAATTCTAAACTTGGAGATATCCTGAAAAAGCTTATCTGCTGAAGAGCAAAACCATGTCATCAACAGAAAAATGGCATTTCTTCCTTTTGCTTCTACTACCAGACCAGAAATTGCCCTTGCTGCATGGACCAGCCAACACATACCACAAAACTGCATGAACATGCCTGTGACACAGAGGTTTTTCTATGCTGAGAAGAGGCAGAAATTGCAGTATGGTGCATTTGTCTCTGTCTGATTTTTCAGATTCTCTTGGGAAATAGAAGAAAGCACTTAAAAAGGAAAAAAAAAATCCAAAAGCCCCCACAATTTAGTGTTATGCATCTCTATCTCCAGCTGCTGCGCAGTTTTTGAGTGAGCACATGGTGTCCTGTCTGTTTGTTTGTTTGTTTGAGGGCAGCAGGAACTAGATCAATGTTTTATGTAAAAAATGCTTCTAAAAAGCCCAGTCCCTTTTAAAACCCTCCACATCTGACTACTGCCAGCTTCAGAATCAACCATGGGACCACTTTGTGATTTTGTTACAATCCTGCTTTCCTCTCAAAGGACACAGAAGCTTTGGGGTTCTTTTTCTCTTTTTGGGATGTGGAGGTATTGAGGTAGTATGAATTTATTTCATGAGCAATCTTTAATTATTAAAATATTGGCAAACAAAGATGACTTCTGAATAAAAATTCATGTATACATTAAAACAAATCTTCCCTTTTATATCAAAGATTCTCTCAGGTGCTTTGTACAATTGAAAAATACCACAGGCTAATGTATTTAAGGAACATTTCCCTTGCCTTTGACATACTGTATTTTCTCCTTGCTTTCTAGACATGGTGAAAGAATAGAGCACAGCACAAATGTGGCACATATGCAATTGAGTTGGCAAGAAAAGCAGATGGAAGATGATGAAGACAGACATTATACAATTCTCTTTAGTCAGAAATCTGGTCTACATGCTGGTTCTGATTGCCAAGTGCGTGTGTGTGCGTGGGAATAGTTGTGAGCACTCTTCCATCCCAAAGAGTGAAAAGAGATTCAGAAAGGTAGAAATAGTTCCACTCAGATGAACCAGCTCAACCCAGCGATGCCAGGGTAAGCTGCTTCTGTGTAAAACCATTTTTTTGTTTACACTAGCAGACAAATCCACTCTTATCTTGTCACAAGAAGCAGGGTAAGATGTAACATTGTCGAGAGTAGCCAGCTTGAGAAGAATAGTTCTCCTCTCACAAGATCCTTTGAGGAAAGCTGTAGGCCTTAATGTCCCCCTACTGCCAAGTAGGGTACACGTTCAAAGGGGTTTTTGGAGGTCCTTGCTGGTGGCAATTTGTCTGAGCCTAGACCAAATGCATGACAAAGACTCTTGTCTTTTTCAGCACAACTCTCTTTTGAGTGGGCACTAATGATCCCAGGAACCAGTGCTGCTCAGCACAGAGACATATATTTACCCAAGTTGGAAAAGATCTTGCCTTGATCATAATATTATATATTATATATTGGTCTGATATAATGGACTGAGAATGAAGACTGCCTGAGGGTCTGGCCAGGTCAGCTGTACTCACAGCCTTGCCTGGAGCCCTTTGGACCTTGCTGGGGTGAGCATGAAGCCCTCCACCACTGCTTTGATGAACTCTTCACTAGCACAAAGGTCATACCCTCCTTCCTGCTGAAGCCACTCCTTCTGCTCTCCTCATAAGGGCCAGGTTTATCCACCTGATTCCACATCACTTTCCATTCTTGGTTACTTCAGTGCCACCTCTCACTAGTGAGGCTCAAAAGTCATCTGCAGTCTGCTCAGATTATTTCTTATTTTAGGAAAGTGAGCATTCCCCTTTGTCCTGTCACTACATGCCCTGGTAAAAAGTCCCTCTCCAGCTCTCTTGTAGCCTCCCTTTATGTACTGGAAGGCCTAAAGAATATAAAGAAGATATTATCTGTGGCAGTCCTTGTAAAATCACAGTCTCCACAAGCTTGGACCTCACCTGCTTGGCTAAATTTTCAGGTCTCCCCCATTCATATGTTAAGAGTTTGATTAATTCAGCCAGTGGGAGCACCAAAGAGTTACATCTCTCTGCGAACCACAAGAGGAAAGCAGTTACTTTTCAGGAATGTCACCTGGCTGTGTGCTGAGCTGGCAGCACAACCAGCTCTGCTACTTAGCACCAGATTTATGCAGGAGTTCTGGCTTGCTCCTGGGAGTGGGAGGATGGAGCTCCAGCTCACTAAAAGGCATCTTCTGGGCAGACTTCCCGTAACTGAGAGGCCCTCCTGTGCTACTCCAAGTTACAATATTGGCAGTATTTATCTACAAATAATGTTTTCCAGGTAAGTACTAAGAAAGTATTTGCTCTGGTGAATGCCACTGCAGTATTTATTTAAAGACCATTTTTTTTCTGAAAACTTGCAATGCATTTTGGGCTTTTAGCGTGTTCAACTCCACAGGTCCTCCTGGGCTTGAAACCAGGCAGTGATCACCCACACACTGCATGGCCATGTGCTGCAAGCCCTGTCACATATCTGCATTTGAGTCACCTCCTTCAGAAAGACATTGCCAAACATCCAGATTAGATCTGCATAAACAGCCTCCAGTGCGATTAGGGAAATATCTTAGTTTTGCAAGTCAACAACATTACTCCAAAACCTTCACATACATCAACAGCCACCTGCATTTTCCAAAAAATGTGTTTTACATATGCAGCAATTTTTCACTTCCTATTCAGTATTCTGCCATTTCAAAACTTTTGGCTACCTAGTAAAGTGAAACAAAAAAAAGCAAAAGCAGCAGATTCAACACCATCTGTACAGATGTGCAACACAAGCCAAACTACTGCAGAAACTGAAAAGCAAGCACATTTTTTAAAGCAATGAGGAGGGTAGGCTAGTAACTCTGCCAGGGAGAAGGGAATAATCCCAAATCCAACTAAGCTAAGGGGGTGAGCTCACCTTCTTACCTCTCTGAGTAACAGCCCTATGTCCAAATGAAAATTTGAGGCAGCAAGATTCAACACAAGGCAAAGCATGCTACCTAACAAATGCTGTGAGTATAATATGTGCTGGTGCTGATCATGGATTTTCTCTCTCTTCTGTCTTGATCTTTTTAAAGATCATGTGTGCCCTCCTACTAAGTGGCTGCTTCAGTATTCTCTATTTTAGCTGGTTTGTGTTTGAAGAACACCAAGCAGTTTAAAATACCTGAAGAGAAGCCTGTCTTTTCTTCTTTTAACAAGCAAGTACTTCTCACTTAGTGCATTTTGTTTCTCTGCAGACACCTGGAAGATGGTGACTTGAAATAGGATCCAGCTACTCCTGAGGCACATGGGTTGGGTTGGGAATGTGATAGGACAGAGCAATGAGCTCCTGGATAAATCTATAGCTATTTTCTCGAGGTGTGTCTGGATAAATACAGATTGGAGCTCAGATATGACTTGCAGCTGTCTCTTCCTGATAAAAAAAAGCAAAGATTTTTGGGAAAACTGACTGAGATAAAACCCTGCAATTTCTCTGTCATACCAAAGAAACCAGAAATAGTAACTTTTAATCTATGTTTTTATTTAAAGTAATGTCTGGATTGCAAGAAGTACAAAAAATGATGGTATGCAGTAGGGTTTCCAGAAAATTCTTTACTGATAATCTGGGCAGCAGTCTGCTGCTCTGGGGGATTTTCCCTTTTCTCACTGATCTGACAAAGCAAAAGCAATACCCCAGGAGCAGGAAGAATTTCTTGCCTTGTAACTTCATCAGAGCTATTCCTCAGAGGAAAAGAAGAAGGTATCACTTTCCTTTCAGATATTTTTAAATCAAAAGAAATTCCTCAAAACAAGCCCAGCTAATTCCAAACCCCCAATTATCCACATATATTTTAATATTCTCTCTTTCCATTACAAAGTCTTTTCAGTTTTGGTCTGTAGTAATTACAAAAATACCTTTTTGCTTTACTGAGATACAACATGAGGTAATTATCAGTTATTTCTGGTATATATACAGTGGTCTGGGCAAGTTGTATTGTCAATGCTCTTATAAACAGGGCCAAAGCACTATCTCAAGGTAGAAGTCTGAAGCTGATATCTATTTTGAAAATCTTCTGATAAATAGAAGTTTGTTGAAAAATGTGAAATGATGCTTAACACACATTTTTAGATTTTTTTTGCTTCTTTATAAAAAAATCCCCAACATATGCTTTCTGTGTTATAGAATGTTGTTGGGCCAAACTTGTACAGAATAAATCCTGATAAAGTAGAATTAATTTTATTTTTGAGCATGACAGAACTAAAGAAATAAATGTCATAAGAAATCTGCATAATAATGCAAAATCCTACTTGGGACTGAAAGGGATCTTTTTTTTTTGCAATTCTTTAAAATAGATATTCTTTAATCCCCTGAACCAGAAATACCCTGAAACATTTATTTGGGTCTGTTAGTAAAGGAACAGACAACCAGTTGTCATGTCATTCTTCACACTGTCAGTGTCAAGTACAGTGATTCAGATGGAGGCAATGAGAATGTAAAAATTACTTCTAAAGAGTGGATGACCTCCAGGGTTGTGGAACTTCAGAAGGATTGTGCAGCTCATTTTAAAGGAAGAAAGCCTTAACTCCTGAGGGAGTCAGGTGGCTTCTTGACCTGTAACAATAGGCATTCTTATGGATTTCCAAATATTTGTTTGAATTTAATTTCCATACTTGGAATTAAAATAGATGGTTTATTGAATTGGTACACTAGTCTTTTCCAATGAAAAATTAAAGCAAAAAAAAAAAAAATTTAAAAAGTGCAAATGTCTGTGCTTGCATTGAAGGGGATAAAGCTAGTTCCTTACTGATTTCTAGTGTTCTCTCTATCCCATCTAAACCACAAAACAAACAACTGGTGAATGAGTTAAGACAACAACTCCCAAACCATTATTGGCTATGGATGGTGACTGGATATGATATCATCTCAAGTAAATGGTTTTGCTGAGGTACTACAAAACTGCTTGAAAAACTCTCCAGCCTAATAAAACTTCAGTAAACTATTGAAAAGTTTAATGCCTAAAATGTCAATTTTAAGTAAATTGTAACGAAACCTGTATCACATTCTAAAGCCTCACAACTCTTATGAGGAGGGACAGAATTTTGCCCTGAACTTACATAATTTAATTTTGTTATATGAGTAAGTACCCTCTCCCTCAGATGACCTCTTCCTTAAATGGTTTGAACATCAGTATGTCTTTGTGTGCAGGTGGGAGGCCACCTTCCAAGGGCTGCTCAGTGCCCTGGTTTCTCTTGTGATGTGTCAGGTAAGGGCCAATTTGTCAATCCATTGAATTCTGTCCCTCCAACTTTATATATTATATATATATGGGGGTTGAAGCTAAGCAAAATTAGGTTGAGCATTTCAACTCTGCCGCAGCTTTACATTTTCTGGAACTATCCAGGGAGGGATGGGTCATTGTTAATGATATGAACACAGCTGAGCTGCCTGCTGCTGTATGCGCATGCACTGACACATCCAAGGAGATGGAAGAAGCACTGGTCTCCAGCTCACTGTCTAAACACAGTGTTGCACCATGCCTGGACAAGCTAAGCTGCTTCAAATTCATCCCTTTTTCAATTTAGTATACATCAGAGATCAGCTGTGACAAATCACAGTGCTGGACCACAGAAATGCAATAGAACTGGGTCAACCTCCTTTACATGACTGCTACTGGGAATCATATAATAAAATATAGAGAAGAGATTGGAAAAGCTTGGGAACACTGTAGAGATGACCTTGAAAAACTGAAAGTCTGGTCACATAACACAGTCACGGATGTGTACACAGAGGCACCATGGATTACCCAGCAGGCAGGGAGCTGGAGGATGCGAGTCTGAAAAAATAAATTCACAGTAGCTAAACTAAGGGAATAATTCCTCGAGATGTTAATAAAGAGCTCTGCTGTCACTGAAGCCATCCAACCACTAGAGGGAGGAATGATCTACTGCTGCCAATGACTGCTATTTATTATGCTTCCACAATTCATTATGTTTTTCTTAAAGCTCATCTCATGAGGCTTGCAAAACTTTTCCAGTTAAAGGAGAAAAATATCGAGCTTTCACAGTTGGTGAAGAAAGCACACAAACACAAAGCTGAAGGGCTCAAGAAACAGAAAACATATAAAAAAGGAATCTGCATGTCTCCTTAGGAATATATTCTGATTTTTATAGCCCAGATTAATTGTGGACCTGATTTTCAATTAATTAGGATTCATAGGGCAATTTAATTTCACAGCATTCAGCATATCATTAACAAAAATTGTAGGATTGAAAGCTTTTTTTATGTGCCTTTTGTGATTCAAAGTATTTTTCTTGATGACTAAAAAGAGCAGGTCAGTACTGGGGTTGAAAAAGGTATTTTCCTTCTGTACAGAAACCAGCAACTTGCTAAAAATGTAACTTCCATATTCTTTAGGAATAAAGCTATTTGAAAGTAGAAAGCAAAGAAAAGCCCAACACAATAACACACTCTCAGTGGCTGCATTGCTAATCTTGCGCCTTTCACTCCAGATTACTATGCTAAACATCCATTTATAGCAGGAAGGAAGCAATTTGGATACGTGAAGCAGGGTTTTGTGTGTAGAGCTATTCACTATTCACTGATAAGAAGATATGCAGTAACAGGAAAATGCTAAGTAAATTTTAAAAAGTTGCTTTTGTCTGAAGAAAAGCAAGTAGTTAATGAGATAGGTAATTGCTAGATGTTTAGCAGGTCAAATCTTAGAGTTCTGCTAGATGTCTGTCAATGGAAAAGTCTGAGTCACATTTTTTTCCTCAACTTAGACAAATTCTGCTAAGTTAGCAGGCCCAGTTCTGTCCTTCCAAACACCAAAAAGCCAAGCTTAAAATAAGCAGAAAAAACTTTTTCATAAAAAGACTGCAGAAAGCTCTTGGATAATCTAGTTTTGAGTGCACTAAGAGTTTGGGATGTAAGTAGAAAACTGCTCCTCCCCTAGCCCTTGTGGGTTTTACCATGCCTGGCTCTTGTTAGATAATTAGGCTGTCATCAGTGTAGAACCATTGGTGCTGCTGTCTACCCTATTCAAAGAAGAGAAATCAGGAGACAATATGTCAGAGACATATTTTTTGTCAGAGACAAATCTTTCCCACAGCCTTTCAAATGGCTTTTCATCAGAAAATTCACGGGTTTTTCAGGAATAGTCATGCACAGAGCATACAGTGGGAACCCTTTCCACTCAACCAGACTGTGATTTTCAGTGTGTGGTGTGTTTGCTTCTCTTGCAGCACACACCATGGCAGCTCAGGCTCTGAAAGGTGCTAAAATATCTTTTCCTAGCTGTAAAGGGGAGCTTTTTCCCTATGGGGGAAAAAAAAAAAAATATATATATATGAAAAAAGGCGTTTTAAGATTCCCTTCTGCTATAGTGTGAAGAGTAACAAATACAAAGAAAATTTATAGAGAAGTGAGTGGGAAGCTCTGTGTTAGCGTATGTGGGCAGATCATGGAGGGAAGAGGAGATGTAGAGCCAGCTGAAGGCCAGCATGGCCCCTGTGAGAGTACCTGAACCACCTCTAGGACAAATGTTAGCAGTAGGTGTGGGCTGCATGGTGATAAGAGATGGGAGGTCTGTCAAGTCGGGAAAAGATCAGACCCATGAATTTCAACAGACACAGCAAAATGCAACATTAATTACTTAGTGTTACTGCTGGGGGTAGCTTGCTCCCCTCTGAGCTTTCACATGGAACAGGGAGAGCAAAGATGTGCAGCAGGTGGAAGGAGAGAAGGGAAGCACAGCTGAGGAGGAACTACAAGAACTGACCCTTGTATGCCTTGGTGGGGTCTTGCCAGCCTCTGCAGTTCTTCCTCTGGCAGGGAAGCATGAGGATGGTTTAAGTTCTTCTCCCCATGCTGTGCCTCACTGCTCTCGCAGTATGGTGGGGCTGTTCCCAGACATCCCAGTGAGCACTGGGAAATGCTGCCACAAGCCTCTCTACAGGAGGACAAAACAGCAGCCAAGAGCAAGGGGACAATGACCAGCATTGATTGTACACCACCTCTACAGCCTCTTTCTGTAGGTTCAGTAATTGTTGCACTAACTAATGAATGAATCCTCATGACATACAGGACGTGAGTGCCGTCATCCCTTTTCTCCCAGAGCTGGAGGCACAGGGACAGCGGTGCCTGGAACACGGCCGGGCAGGGAACAGCAGCAGTGGGATGTCCTCAGCCCCTGCTCCCGAGGGCACAGCCTCCTGCCATGGAAGCACAGCACACCAGTGTGGGGTCACACTCTCCCACCACTCTGCTCGCCTCTGGCAGAGAGAGGGGCATGACATCTGAGAGCCTTGCAATTTCAGTCCTTCATCTTAATTGCTCAACTGATCCGCCCCTTCCCTGGGGGAACAATTCAAGCCAGGCTCTTGTTCCAGGTGCACCCCTCAGGCTCTTTTTCGACCCGAGAAACACCATGCAGCAAAATCATACCTTAGAGTGCTCCTGAACTATAATTAACCTTAGTGTATCATTTATATGGAAGAGAAAGCACTTAAATTTGTCTGAATTCAAAAGGACTTGGAAGAAGAGTGGCAAGATAATGTTTTTTTAACAAGCAGCTTGATTAATTCATGGCAGAAGTTATCATCCCATTGTGTTGGGTAGGAGGCATACATTTAAAGCCTCTTATCAACTTTGTCCAGGGAGAAAAAACCTCCATAGATCAGATTTTAAATGCTACACTTGAGACTTGTAAACAACTTGTGGCAGAATCCAGCACTGAGGACCCAGATCCCAATTGCCTAGTATTCCCAAGGACTGTCAGAGAAACAGCCAACAACCATTTTTATGTGTCTTATTCCTGTTAAGTCTCATGCCCTGGGGAGAAAAACTAGAGTTGATTTCATGAATGGTGCATACGTCCCCATGGAGCACAAAGCCATCCCAATGGGTATCTCAGGCCTTTACTGGGGGCAGTGGGTAGCCCTGGGAGAAGGGCAAGAGCTTTACATTCATCTCAGATCTAACCTGGATCACATCTAACCTTCTCATACTGGCTGGCTTCAGTGCTGCCCATCATAGAAGCATTGAGGGAGTAACTGTGAAATATAGGATAGCACAATAGAAACTGTAGGATTCAACCCAGAATTAAACTTTTACCTCTGTCTGGCTATTAAACAAGATTAATTTTACTTTTCATCTCTAGAAATATAAATTTTATGAGAAGTGTTTAGATTTTTAAAAATATTGATAGTTGAAAATGTTGTAAAAGAGGCTTGCAGATAATCTCAAAAAAATTTAAAATCTGAGTTCTAAGTTTTAATTGACATATCAATTTTATTTCATCCTCTTCTTTAAGCATACTCCTTAAAAATAAAGAACCTTCCTCTATGTATTATTTCTGTTCTCTATTTTGTACCTGGTTTAAAGGATTTACATAAAATAAAATACATAATCTGGGAACATATTCAAGAAAAGAAGAATCTCTACAACATCAGAGTCAAAATAGAGCCCTGTTTTTAAAGAGACAGCCGTTCAGGTGATTCATTGTTTGTATGAAATTTAAATGGATTATTTTATTATTCTTTGGGCTGTTGCCCTTAGGGAAACTAGTTACATTAAATAACAAACTACCATTATATGGATTCCGAGAACAGGGGAAGAAATATAGTCATAACAGGCAATTTCAGTAGAAAATGTGGGCTTGTCCATATTGTGCCAGAGGCAAAGCACTCAGATGGATACCGCAGTCATCACAGAGATATAACGAATCTGATTAGCTTCCCTGGAGAAGGAGCAATTAGGCTGATGGGATAAAGCCTCCTCGGCGCTCACGTGTGCTTGCACAGGGATCGGTGTGCAAGGACCACCTGACCGCTGGCCAGTGACAAGGGCGCCTCGGCCGCCGGGCTCTGGTCGTGAGCCACTGCGGCAACTCCTGTCTGGAGAAATGCAGCAGGGAGCAAACCCAGTTGCTGAGGAAATGGCTCCAAAGATAGCTTGAAGCGTGACTGAGTGCAGCTGCCCACCACGTGTATGGTGGCAGCAACGGAGCACCGAAAGCGAAGGCAGACAGAGCTGTTTTCAGCACAAGCTGCACGCCTCCCCAGTGAGAAAGGATGCAAAGAGAGGGATCCAGGAGTGCTAACCACAGACTGGCTCTAGTCAGGACAAGAAACTGTGGGATGAAAGAACTCTGAAAGACTGATAAGAATGATGTTAGTAACTGCACTAATGAAAGAAAATTAATAATTAAATGACCACTGACAAAATTCTAGCAGGAGGATGTGCAAGGATCAGGGTTATAATAAACGAAAGCAGAAGAAGCTGCTATGTACTGATTACTTTCAAAGTGTGAAACTCATAATAAAAGGAAATAAAATAAGCAGTGGGGAGGTGGAAATATAGAAATAGTTGATAGGACATTCGTTCACTGAGTGAAGGGACAGTGACTGTAATTGTGCTGCTCTTCATGCAAGTCTTGTCTCTTTTAATGGAGAAAGGACACTTAGCTAAGTACTGAGGTTTATAAGAATATTAAGGAATAACTTATTAAAAAAAAAAAAGAAAGAGAGAGAAAAGGGACAATAGAAATAGTGACGTAATGCTGACGTTCCTTCCAGCCACTGTCAGTCTAACATCTTATTTATGAATAGGGCATCATCCACTCCCTCTCAATTCAAACTTGTTCATCACAGGTAAACAACAATTAATCTGTGCCCTAAGTCAAATGATGTTTTTGTAGGGGGAGGGAGGTGGTGGAGGACAGGAGGTAATAGACAGAGAGCTACCTCTGCCAGAAATGACATCCTACCCAACAGCAAAGGACTGAACAACTGCAGTGGAACAGCCTGACTCACCAGAATTTCAAACAAGTGTGAGCAACTCATCTCTGCCAAAGCCCTGTTGTCTCACAGCTCTTACAGCCACATGGCTGAAGTGATTCCAACAGATCCTGTGCAAGGCTGGAATCCTTGGCTGGAGATTTAGATTGGACCTTATTGACAAGGCTCTGCCGTGTTTCTGAGATTTCTAATTTTTTTTGATTTCAACTTCATGAAGATGGTTTAATGACATGTTGGTTACACCCCACTAGAATAGAGAAGAAAAGACCTATTCAAAATAGAAATTGTCTTCTCTTAAAATTTCATCTTTTATAAATATAAATTTATCACTTTTACAAACATAACTGTTATGTGATGAAGCTACAACTCAGTCGATGTCATAGACAGCATTTCACCCAGAGTGTTTCTAAGTTTTCTGCATTATGTATTTATCCTTATTTTTGAGATTTATGCAAAGTTCAGAACCAAATTATTTCTTTAAATGCAGTAAAAGCAAAGTAGCAGTTTTAAGTTTTGTGAAACAAATAGGAAAAATAATGAAATAAGAACCTTATATTATTTGGCATTATAGTACATCTTCCAATTTTTGTTATGCAGACAGTACTAAATACTGATCACTGTGAGAGATTTTTAGTAAATGTCTACATCATAACTATTTTGGTGTGATAAAGTAATAAATAACTGTGAACATTTTTAGGACTAACCCAAGGAGGACTACCTCCCAAAAGTAGTTTCTCAAGGTTTCCTTTCAAGCATAGAAGGCTTAGCACTGATTTGCTATAGCAATTGTCATATATAAAACAGGAGAGATTTATATACTAGTTCTGAAATCTCCTGAGATTGCCTTCAGCATGATACATCACTGCCACAGTGCAGAGCTGCACAGACACAGCTCAAATATGTCTGCCAGCCCAACACCACTTGAAGAAAGAGAAGGATTTGGGTGCTGTGGATGTGGCTGCTGGCATTTGGGGATGCCAAAACCAGTTAGTGCTTTCTGCAGTCGCTGGGCTTGCTGGAGGCAAGCTGCTGGGCAGCTGGGATGCAGGCTGGTTGGTAGCACAGCCCTTCTGGAGGGGAATGGGAAATTGCTGTGCAGCTCAGCTGCAGATGGAACCACAGAAATCTCTCACAAGGACTCAGTAGCTGCTTCAAGGGTGCTTTCAAGAATTTTTTTTTCCCACACCAGCAACTTATACAGTGATTGTATGATGGCTCTCTGCCCTTGTGGTGTACAACAGGTAAGAAAGCAGGCACAATGTAAAAAAGCCTTCAAGGATTTTCCCTCATTTCCACACTCCTAAAAAGATTTATACCTTCTTTAGGAGGAGAGGTGATTTTAAAAAGTCAGATCTCTTTAGATGAACTTTCATTCATGTGTCACCGGGAGCAGAGTGATATTTGATGCTGTCATTATTACACTTTCTTTGCTGCCCCATGCTCCCACTGTTCACCCTGCATCCAAGCCAGTAGAGAATTACAAAATTCTGAAAATGCTGAAAGTTGCTCTATCTTAGCAGTAATACAAGCACAAGAAAACTGAAGAAACAAATAACTGGGTATCAACATGACTTAGATAGTAATAGTACCTTTTATTCATAAGGGCAGAACAAGTTTTTATCTTAATCTCTCTTTCTCTCACCCTAATATGATGCAGATTAATAGAAGATTCCAAAGCATGTCAGCAGAAACACTGTCTTGTACTTTCACATTAAAACTAAAGCAACACTATTTTAACTTTTTCAACTTTTAATCTGAAAGAGCTCCACCATTTCACAGTGAAAAATGATTGCACTTCTAGCTGATCAGAATAGAAAATCATTATGAATAATTAACTTAATTATTGTTGCCTGTTTGCTAGTCTTGTTATGTAGAACACTAAGGGCTCCAGCCTGATTTTTTTGCAAACCCACATCTCTTTTTATGCCTGTGAATTTTCTGCATGGCAGGTTCAATACATCAGCTGAGCTCCCCTCAGCAAACTAAACCAGAGAGCACGAGATCACATAGCAAGGGTCAAGCATGGTATGGCTGGCAGCGGTGGGAACACGATTTCAAAACGCCAGCAATGAAATAACATTTAAAGAACATGAAAGAACTGCACAGCACTGCTGTGGGTGGGATATCTATATTTACTGTTCAGCAGCAGGCCTTCAGGAATAATTTGGTCCTGATGAGAGTTTTATTTTTACATTTAAAAAATAAGTTAAGAAAAGGAAGTAAGAACAGTGATAGTGGGTATATTCAACAGCCTGAGAAAGCCAGACAGAGAATAAAAAAAGATAGGTCTGGAGGGGTCTTCAAGAGGTCATTTGGTCCCTCCTTCCACCCTAAAGCAGGACCAGCAATACCTAAATTTGTTCTGACAGACATTTTTTACCCTTTTCTTGAAAATGTCCAATGAAGTGATTTCTTTTGGCAATCAACTCCCACGTTTAACTATCATTACTGCTAGGAAAATTTCCATAATGTATAGCCTGTGTATGCCTTGGCAGTCTGGTTTTCTTTCCTGTCTCCACTGGACATTATTAACTCAATTTCTGAGGCAGCATTTTATGTATGTGGGAAGAAGTAGGGCTAAAAATAAAGAGGACCAAACATGTTTGCACACAAACATGCACGTTGGCTCTGTAAAGACTATACAGTGAAAGAGATGGCTGAAAAACACATTTTGGTTCAGTAATTAAAATTGTTTTTCTTAACAGAAGCCCTTGAAGTGCCCATTTGATACATAAAGTACAATGGTAGGCTTTGCTTCTTAAGAGACAACATCAACATAATTTGCTGTAAAATGCATAAATGTTTCTAGGATTTAATTGAGAGAAGGTAGGATGTTGGAAGTCCTAACTTTCATCGGTAGCTATGTTCCATATAAAGCTAAATCTTGTGTAAAACTGAAGTAGATGACTAGACACAGGACAAGGATTTTCATGTCTGCAAATAAGACAATCATCTAAATGAGGTTGCTGTTTTTATTTTACAGATTACTGATTTCCAAAATTTTTTCTATAATACTGATGAAAAAACCACATTTTGGCTCCAAAAGTTATAGGCTTTTCCTTTTTTTGGACAATGTTTATGCCTGGAGAAGGAATGTTCTGGGTTGACCTTATTGTAGCCTTTCAGTACCTAAGGGGGCCTACAAGAGAGCTGGAGAGGGACTTTTTACCAGAGTATGTAGCGATAGGACAAGGGGAAATAGCTTCAAACTGGGAAAAAAAAAAAAAAAAAGCAAATTTAGACATTAGATTAGATATTAGGAAGAAATTCTTAACTATGCCTGAGGTGAGACATGGGAAGGGGTTGCCCAGAGAAGTTGTGGATGCCACATACCTGGAAGTGTTTAAGGCCTGGTTGAATGGGGCTTTGAGCAGCCTGGTCTAGAGAAAGCTGTCCCTGTGCATGGCTGGGGCAGGGGGGGTTGGAACTAGGTGACCTTTAAAGTCCCATCTAACCCAAACCAGTCTATGATTCTATGGATATTCTTATGAAAGTTTACTGTAACAATATGGTTGCCTCAAATTTCAGCAAGTAAAGGTAAAAGTGGGACAATAACAATAGAATACATCACAGATTACAACTAAATTTTCACTTCTCATCTCAGAGAAACAAGAAATAATATTTATACAAATATGGTAATAGTGATATAACAGATCATATGTAGCTAGGTGTGGACTAATAGAAAGTTAGGTTTTGCAATGTGACAAGCAATGACTGCTACCAGTGAGTCTATAATATCTAGGGAATCTCAGTTTAATTGCAAGATAAAATGGTGGGGATCATCACAGAAGTAGAGAGGAGGAGTGTTCATCCTACCCATGTCCCATGCAGTGAAATGTAGGGATGTCACTTCTGTGCTGTAAGGGCATCCATACCTCTGTGTATGGGGGACACAAAACCCTGAAGGGAAGCTGCATGGGACACAAGATTTCTCTCATGCCCATCAGTGATACTAAGCCTTAACTGATTGAATGTGCTTTATAAATCCATCACTAACAACTGTTCATTAAAAGCTCCAAGCTCTAAGTTCCTCCAATAAATCAATATCCTCTCCTCCTTAAATATCATATACACAAAACAGATGTCAGCTGCCATAACAAAACCATTGGCTCCTGAAGTATGCCCACCTACTACCTCAAAATAAATATATTTTTCATTGTCTTGCCTTTAAATTTTTTTTCTGACTTATAAATTATTCACTGTACTTAATCATATTTGACACACAAGCCTGAAAAGTGAGAAGTATGTCCAACAGCTTCTGCCTAGTTTCAGAGACAAGAGAGAAGGGATTGCAATAGTATGAATAAAAAGTTAATATATCATGGATTAGTGAATGTGAGCTGGGAAAGTTACTACCTATGCCAGTAATAGTTCCAGAATACTGTTCCTTAGGCTGCATGTCCAAAGTCCATGCAGATGCTTCTGTCTCTTTAATGCAAAATTAAAAGAAACTCTCTGTTCAAGAAAAGAAACAAAACACACCTCAAGGAACATGGAAACAATTCCTTTGCTAGCTACAGATTTGATAAAAATGAAAGAGACTGCAACATGAAACAATTACACCAACCGTACTGAAAACATACTGTAAAACACTAGTAAAAGATTAATCAGATTCACTCCTTTTGTGCTAATTAGCAAAGTCATTGTTCCATAATTGGAAGTCACTCAGCAAGAAAGAAAATTAACAAGCTTCCCTGCATGTGTCTAAAAATATTCACCATAATGAAAATGTGGTATTGCACCACCTCTCCCCCCTGTCTGTGATCTGGATCAGATCACTTTAGCAGAATGAGGACACCACCTCATTAAAAAAAAAAAAAAAGAAAAAAAGAAAAGAAAAAGAAAAGGAAAAAAGAAGTGTGCTTTTGTTTATACGACACTTTTTTCCCCTGGATATTTTGGAGTATATTATAGTAATATAGAAACACCTCAGAGTAAATAGGCACTCATTCCCAAGACTGGGATGATTTTGATACCTAAGGATTTATGATGTGCCTTATGGTGAGTAGCAGTGTAGTGTAAGGACATCAGCTCAAATGACAGAACAGCTTGGGCACTGTTTCAGGCTAAAATTATCCATACAACCCTTGTAATTTCCCTCAGCGCAGGCACTTCCCAAGGATCACTTTTGTGAGGACCAGGGGATTTCCTAACTTGAAATATGTGTTATGCTAAGTAACAATGGATGGAGTTTGATCTTCCTTCCAAGTCATCCTAGCAACTCTGTCAAGATTTGGGTAGTAACATAGGTTGACTCCATGAAACTTGGTGGTTTGTCCTCCAGGAACTGACTTGATCAATTCTCAGTGAGGTGATGTGAAAGTTTGAGTTCAGGATGTATAAATCAGATCTTTCTCCTCAATCTTGTCACTGCTACTAAGCTTGCTAACAGATTATATCACTTAATTGAGCTTGATAATTTATTGTAATTTGGTTTTCAAAAGAATTTTGTCTCCAGATTCCCATAAACATCCAAGTAGAAAGTACTTACACTATTTGTATTAACACATAAAAATATAAACGTGGGTCTAAATGAAAACATGCTCCTTTTTTGAGATATTATTTTTGGAATGTCTCTGATAAACGTTAAAAGTAGGAATTATTTTAAGTCATCTATGCAGTAAATCACAGGAACAGATGAAGCTAAGATGGAGTTTATATAGAAAAATTCTTTACCATGGGATAAAAAGGAGAAAAGTCTAATGATTATATGCTCACATACTTTCTTCATCATCAGTGGTGAAACTTGGTGTGTATTAAAAAGGGGTTTTGGTGTTTATAAGTTGCTCCTAATCACAGCTGACTTGAAAAACATCACATGCCTAGTAAAGTGCCTGGAAAATAAAGATTTGCTAAGAAAAAGCCCTCATTTCTGTTCTTCCTTCTATCCTTTTTACATAAATTCTACAAATACATCTACAAAGTATCAAGATCATTAAAATTTTCAATTCACTAGTGATCACATAGTACAACTTGTCTCAGAAAAAAGTTTATGTGATCAAATATGAGTTCAATAGAAAAAATCTGCAACTGTATTTAACCCAAAATCCATGTCTACAAATAAATTACCATTAAGTTTTGTAATATGTTACAAAAACCCCCAAATAAAAGATCCAAATGGATGAAGTCCCCACAATAATAGCAATGATGAGTTAAGAAGCATAATTTGAATCTGTGTTTTAAGCAGTAGAGAAGAGGAAAGGGGGAAAATGAAGTAGAAAACTTGTGGTGACAGGATCCATCTCTGAGCCCTCTTGCCTTCAACAGAGTTTTCCAGTCCCTTCCATATTCCTTATCTTTTTAGGCTGGGAAAGTGCTGCCATGTTATTCCTTGTGGTGACCCACCAGCTACTTTGTCCATAGCGCTTCAAAAGAACAAAAGGGATGGCTGCAGATCCTTCTTTGCCTTATCCAGCTACAGATCTTGATAAAGATTTCTGGAATTTCATATATTTCAGATTTCAGTCTCTCTATCAAACTTGGTTATAGCTGGCCAATGGATTTAAGAATTACTGGCAGCTGGAGGTGACAGGTTGATATGTGGACAGCAATGTAATTGCATACTTTTTATCCCAACAAAAACCATGCTGAACATAAACAAGGTACATATAAATAGTGAAGGAATATGTCCTGAATCAAGTTCAGCTGTAACAAAATTGTCAGTTATCTGCCACTTGCACCTTCTTTAGAAGTTTGCTAACCAGTCCATTTTCAATCTGATTACAAGTGAAAGAGAAACTTTTGCCACTTATTAGGAATGGCAAGAAAATACCACCCTTTTTTTTTTTTTTTTT